>CAKNXH010059175.1:23919-116580 GCA_932178445.1 Andricus quercusramuli
CCCCCCCCCCCCCCCCCCCCCCCCCCCCCCCCCCCCCCCCGAAACCCTAAAAACAAAACTTCAATCATTAAAACATTTGTTCAAGTTGAATGTAAAATTATTTCAAGAAGATACCAACACCAGTGTTTAAAGTTACCTTTGCCAGTGTCTAAAGTATCTCATCTCGAATGTGCGCATGCGCAGCTTTTTCACCAGTGTCTAAAGTAAGCCATCTTCAAACTGCGCATGCGCGAAAATTGTTTCACGCACAGTCGGCTCAAATAAGGTACTTTAGGCACCATCTACATACATGCAAACGTCAACTTTAGAGGTGGGTGTTGCAAAAAATCCGTTTTTATTACCAGATCTCAAGATTTAGGGAATTGTATGTTTTATCAGAGATAAGATTCTTATTTGCCTAAATCTTAAATATCTCAACACAGAAAAACCCCAAGCTTTTTTTTATCCTTACTTTTGCGGATCATAATATCATAATGTACATGTTTAAATTAGTAATTACTACAACTTTTAATCATGAGTGGATCCAGATTTTAATTATGATTGTGAGTTTTTCAAGTGGAAGGGGATATAAACTTTAGACTCCCTCAACCTCTCAAAAAAACTTCTTTGGATGCGCACCTATTTCTAATCCTAAGAATTTAAAATTATTGTGAAAAAACCAAGCTTAAATAAATGAATAAATAATTACAATTAATCATCGTGAAAGCATTAAATCTATTATTAGTCAAATATATTGATTGCGTCTCACTATATTATTCATTCTAAATAATATTTTTATTTAGTCATTGCAATTTCCTCTTACAGATTTGAGATATTCAAAAAATCTTCTGCGTGAAAGATATGAGAGGCTTACTGCTGGAAGAGATAGTTCTGGACGTGGTCCAGAGTAACCCAACAGACAGTCCCTTCTCCTAGTTCCTAGTACTCCTCTTAGGGAATGATATGGTGCTGTTGTTACTAATGAAAATGTGAATATTGGTCATCATGATCTTCATAAAAATTCGAGCGGGTGATATGCGCAGAATTGGAAATACATATCGAACAATACAAATAGAGAATGGATACATCATAGGAGTAAATTACTCCTTAGTCAATTGACTCGTCTAATTTCATAAGTCCAATATATTATCCATCAGCCCATATTCAAGGAACTGACATGAGATAAAGGTTAAAGTAAACAGGAGTAAATCAACAGATATTTATGCACTGACCCCACAAGAAATTGCGAAATTTCTTTCAGAAGAAGATGTTACACCTCGCACTACGTATACGCCTGAGACCAAGGCGCAGAAATAATAAATAATCAAATCAATTTTGACAAATATAAAACAATTTCGTTTTGTCAACCTAAGACCCAGCAAAACAGAAGATAACGTTTGAACTAAAAAACTCAAAATTAACATGAATTTGCTCTTCATATGGATTTTAATATCAGATGTTAATGCGTTGAATATATCCTTTACATGAATTGGTCATAAGGGCCCTGTTCTTGCGAACACCTATCTATAAGTTATATATTATCTTCTAAGGTGCGATATAGTCTTCCCAGCTTTCTGAACTTCGTTATAGGAAATATATAATGTTTAATTAAGATTTATATCCTTGAGTTAACAAACCTATATTACTTGTTTCGCGCTATCGGCTATATTACGAAATATGACTTTATCAAGATTTATCAAAGACAAAGCGTTCAGAAAAAGAATTTCCACCTGTTCGGTCCATCTTACAAATATGTGACATCGTTTATGAGATGAAAAATAGAATAGCGAGCAGATATATAATTTGAGGACATATCAAGAAATTAATTTATGAGATTCAAAAAATACTCTCTCGGGCAGTTTTCTCCATACTCAGAGAAGATGAGGTTCGCTATTACCCAGTTCTTAACCTTGGCTGTTTTCCTTACTTCTGTTGGTAAGTATAACAATATAATTATTAATAATAATAACATTCAAATTCGTACATTCACTTTGTCCATGATGAAGCTCCTATGTTTTTGCTCACTGATTGCGTGTTTTTGTCTCTTGATTTTTTTTATCCTATCACCCAGTTTGACAGTTTAATAGTTTACGCCTGCTTGACATATCTTATAAATTTCAGTTTCTGTTGGCAGTTTCCCTATATTTCAGAATATAAATAATGTAGATGTCATTCAAATGTGGAGAAAATATTTTGGGTTAATAAGGTGTAATTTAATCATTTCCCCACGAAATCTTACAAACTGTGACTAATCGGTTAAGAATAATGTCATGAAGCAAACTTATTGCTAGTAAAGAAATGATTAATTAACAATATCTAGAAAACGACGAGTGGATACACTTGAGAAATTATGGCCCATATATAATATAGTTAACTACATTGATTACGTTTCCTTATATTAGTTGTTCTAATCAATATTTGTTAAGGCACTTCTATTTCTTCTTACAGAGTTAGGATATTCAAAAACACCTGTACCTGAAAGATACCATACACCTACTGCTGGCAGAGAGAGTCCTGGAGGTGGTCCTGAGAGACCTGAGAGACCTAACAGACAGCCTCCTAACAGACAGGCTTCTCCTCCACTTGTTCCTCTTAGGGAAGGATATGATGCGGTTATAACTAATCAACTTCTGAATATTGGTCGTGGTTTACTAGCGAAAACCCGAGTTGGTGCTTTGCACAGAATTGACGGTACCTACCGTACGATAGAATTAGAGGATGGATACGTCATAGCAGTAATTGACCCGACTAATTTCATCAGTCCAATATTTTATCCAGCTCGTATTCCAGGAACTGAAGTAAAGGTCAAAGTGAATGCCAATATGCCAACAGATATTCGTCCATTGTCCCCGGAAGAAATTGCGGACTTTCCTTCAGAAGAATTTTCACCTCGTATTACGCATAATCTGAGATCACCGCGCAGAAATAATAATTAGTCAAATCAATTTTAAAAAATTGAAAGCATTTTTGTTTTGTAAACCGAAGTCAAAGCAAAACGCAAGATAATTTTTGACTAGCAAATAAATATGAAGGGGAATTTGATATTTATATATTATTTTAGTATCAGATTTCAATGCGTTGAAAAAGAAAAATCTTCATTGCGCTATAAACGTGTCATTCAAAAAGTTGGTTATATTTTTTTTATTACTCACATGTACATCTTTTTTGGACATGTAGAGAATTTAACCTCACTAAGTGTACCTAAATTCCCCCTTCCACAGGAGATCAACAGACACTAACCCTTCAACCTAAACACAATTACCCAAGATACCCCAACTCAAAACAACATATATATCGTGAGTCCCATGCCTGAACTTGTTTGGTTTATGGATTAGGAAGGATTGAAAAATTGCGTTCGATTGGATCGGATTGACTCGAATTAGTTTATCCAAAGTTTCTTGAACAATGAAGCTTAATTTTCGTAAACCGTTTGCTAGATAAATTATTAACCCGATATCTGAAGTTCTCCTTTGTTATAATTCCAAAATTCCAGACAGAAGTCTTGAATTTTAACCTTTCTTTGAACGTCTTGTTGATATGGATATATCTCCTTTATCGAGATTGAGAACTTATTTTGGTCATACGTTCAATATATATATATATGTTTATTTAATTACATATTAAGAAAATCGACGTTACGACTCGTCTTTGGGTCTTCCTCAAGATGATAACATTATTAAAAAAGTGTCTGAAACAAATCGTTCGATGACATTGAAAATACAAACAAGACGGTTATCAATCAAAACTGTTGGAAATTTTGATGTTTTTACATTTTTTTAAGCTTATGTAGTCGTCCTCTTTAAACAGAAAGAAGAGACTACTCGCCGAAAACGTTTTTAAGTCATTTTTGTCGGAGAAAGAAAAATTGTAAAGTCAATATTGTGAACTGAGCCAGGACTTAGTGCAAATAATGGGCAAGAAATTAAAATAAAATGCCAAACTAAAACAGGAAATATTGAATATAAGTTCAAATTTCATGAGGCATCTTAGCTGAGGATAAATTAGGATTTAAAAAAAAAATTGTGTACGACACGAGTTTTCGATGTTCAACACGGCAATTTATCTCCATATTGTTAAATCAGCTATATTAGGTAGTATGACATCATGGAATTGTTTTTCGCATGTTTTTAAATACCGATAAAATTCCTGAACAACCAAATGAAACTATCACGGCAGAGTTTAATTCTACTACCTCTAATTACGTGCATATACAGTAAATCTATGCCGTCTGTGTACGACTGTAAAGTGAGAATAAAGATTTATGAAACATGAAACTTTCTGAAAAACCATTTTTACCTCTCGATCTTAAAGATATGTGACATCATTCAAAAGGATTAATAAGATAACAATTGGTATATATACGAGAACAACCAGAAAATTCTCTTTTACAGTTAAAAAAAGAATTTCAAATGAGCAGTTTTCTCTATGTCTAAATAAAATGAAGTTCGCCACCCTGTTCTTGACATTGCCTGTCTTCCTTACTTCTATTGGCAAGTATAAGAATGTAATATCTTACAATATCATATCTTATTTCAAGTACATTTTAATTCCATTATATTTACCTCTCACTCGAGATTTTTCAATCTAGGAACCCTGTTCCTCTCGAGGTACTGAATATTATGCTGCTTGTGAATTTTTATTGGAGAAACTGAAGGATTGAGAAAAAAGAAGGAAGAGGATTGAAATTCTTAAATTCTTAATTATTTTTGATTTGCATTAGGAAAATCGCCATGAGCCAGAAATAGAAATTGGAGAGACGGCAAATTTGAAAATGATTTTGGTGTTTGATGGAATCAACTTTATAACTGGTGGGTTACAATACACTACAGAAAAAATGGTCAAGAGCCAGGAATCTAAATCGAAATAACAGCAAATTTTCAAAATTTAGAATTTGTTATTCAACAGAATTTTTTTTCGACTGTATTTCTAGCATAAAAAGACCACATATGCGCAGAAAAAATTTAAACTACATTTTATAAAGATAATTTCAATTAATACCAAAATCAAAATTAATCAAATTCGCTGTATTTTTAATTTCGATTCCTGGGTCTTGTCGACTTTTACTAGTGTATTTATGCGCTGAAAAAGCCGATACATGATCAGAAATATTTTAAACCACAAGTTACAAAGATAATTTCATTAAATAACAAATTAAAAATGTTTAAAATTTGCTGTGCTTCTATTTTCGATTCCTGGGTCTTGGCGATTTTTTACCCTTGTGCATTTTTATCACTGAAAAGTTTTCAAGTACACGAAAAAATTCATCTCCTACTTACAAAGCTATTAAGAATTTTTTTGCGAAAACAGAAATAAATTAAATAGAAATTATCTCTTAGAAAATAATTGATTAAAATCCGCAAAGAATTAAGAAGGCTTTCTTACCTTCAGGCATATAACTGTACTGATTGCTTTTCCTTATATTAGCCCTTCTTATTCATATTTTCATTTAGCCATTTATATTTCTTCTTACAGATTTAGGATATTCGAGAACTCCTGATCCTGAAAGAGTTGAAAAACCAAGTGCTAGCAGAGAGCCATCTCCTCTTGCTCCTGGACGCGGTCCTCAGAGACCTAACAGAGCTGACAGACCTGAGAGACCTGAGAGACCTGAGAGAACTCAGATACCTAACAGACACCCTTTACCGCTTCCTCCTTATAGGGAAGGATATGATGCTATTATACAGAATACAAATCTGCAGATTCCTCCTGGTCTTCTAGCGAAAACCCGAGCGGGCGTATTGCGCCGAATTGACCATACTTATCGTTATGTTGCGGACGAAGAAGGATTTGTGATTGGAGTACTTGACTCCACTAATTTTTTAAGTCCACTATATTTTCCTGCTCGTATTCCAGGAACTGAGATAAAGGTTAAGATACACCGCGATTATCCAACACAGGCTATCCCACTGTTCCCAGAAGAAATTGCGGACTTTCCTTCAGAAGAATTCGCACCTCGTGCTACGCTTGATACGAGAAGGCGGAGAAATAATCATTAATCAAGTTAATTGTGAAAAAAAGCAATTTTGTTTTGTAAACCGAAGGCGGAGCAAAATGTAAGATAATTATTTGACTCAAAACTAAAATTGAGAATGAATTTAATATTTGTATAGATTTTAATAACAGATGTTAATGATAATATACTAGATAAAAACATCTTGCTTATGCGATACTTTATTGTATATTAATATTTTTCCCTTGGGTTATTTTCGATTACCTGTGCTCGAAGAAAATCGTGAACGAAATCGTCACAAGTGAAAAGAAATTTCATCCCTCTAGCGCACGTGGGAACTACCTCATACATAATATTTCCCAATTTAAAACTTTCAAGAAATTTAGAATTCTAGATTTTAATTTTTGAAATTTTTCCTCCAGTTATTTTTTCGAAGAAATCTCAGAAGTTTATATTGTATGCACGTGCGACGAATGCACCTAGTTGCCCTTACTTGAGTCGCCAAAAAGAGGAAGAAAATGGTTCCTTGGAGGAGACAAAGTGTCGAATAAGAAGGTAAGAAAGTTCGAGAGAAAATTCGAATCCACGAAACAAATTGTTGAAGTAAATGTGGCTCGAAGTAAAGAACATGGGTTTCAGTCCACGGGTACATAAGACCTGCACCTTTATCTCCATACCTGTCTTCAAAGTTCTACAGTGTTTTCACAAAAGCGAAATTTATGCTTAACCGAGATTTTCTTGAAATTTACTAATTTAAGTGACGGACAGTGGTTGGGCACACTTGTAAGAAACGATTGATGATTTAGATCTACTTTAGAGTCTTATCAAATAAAAATAAATTAAAATATTTTTCACTTTATAATTACTCACACATCTGCCAATTGGGAAACAACTCGGCAACTTTTGCTTACCTGAAAAAAGGAAAGATTTTGATTAGATTTTTATCATACAGTTCATTATAAATTAATAAATGTACAGAAATCCATCTTCTGATCGTGCTCGAAGTAACCGTATCGTTATTTAAAGAAATTGATTCGTAAAGCATTGAGTAAGAACAAAACATGATAAATCCGTAATTTTCTTTTTTTAATCCAATCACATTATTTATTTTCATATATCCAAACAATTGTAAAGATGGAAATAGAATACCATGTAATAGAACTTGTAATTCCACTAAATTTGTAGTATAATCATATGAATCATATGAATCATATATATATATATATATATATGGAATCGTTTGTAAAGACATTTTTCAGGGTTATAGAAAAAGTAACACTTCTCAATGGGAAATAACTACAAAGGAACACGCAGTTTGGCTAATTCTAATTACTTAAAAGAAACTTCCCAAAAAGACTTCAAAAACTAACCTAACTTCATCAAATTGTACATTGTAATTACAATTAGATGTAAACGCTGAAAGTGCTTGTAATTACGTAAACTATGAACTCACCCTATAAGTTTTTAACTGATTAAAACATTTATTTTAAATTGTCCATAAAAAATCTGATACTTTACGAAAATGTCTCATATTATAGACATAATTAATCATTTAAATCGATATCAAAATTTCAGTTTCCTATATGATTTTCATCAATATTAAATTTTTCTTTTCAAGAATATTCATAAGCAATCAAACGTTGATGAATCCAGTGTACTGATACGAAACTGAATAAATCCATACCACTAAAGGAGAAAAAGTTGATGAATTCAATGTACTGGCACAAAACTGTACCAATCCATTTTATTTTGAATCAAAAACCGTTGAGTTTAGCCAAGAGAGACGAATTTTCAACAAAATAGTTTAATTCTACACAAAAACATTTAGTTTCAACAAAACAGTTGCCTTTTTGAACAAAAAAGATGAAATTCTAAAAGAGATGAATTTTCAAAAAATCAAAAAGACGAATTTTCAGCTAAAAATTTTAATTAATAGTCCAGAAAAATAATTTTTGAGTTTGAGTGAATTTTTAAGTTCAATTTTCTACCAAATAAATGAATTTTTGATTAAAATGATGAATCGACTTTTAGTAAAAGATCTTTTACTAAAAAATAAATTTTTTCAAAGTAGTTAAACTTTTGAATAAATAGCTGAATTTTCAACAAAATAGAAGAAGCTTCTATAAAATTGTTGAATTCTTGAGAGAAAAATAGGAATCTTCTACAAAACAGTTGAACTTTTAACCTGAAAATGTGATTTTTCAACGAAAAAGTTCATTTTCAACTGAAACAGTTTAATTTTTAATCAGACAGTTGAATTATTAACAAAAAAAGATGGAATTCCCACGAAAAGAGATGAATTTTCAAACCAAATGACAAATTAAAAAAATGGCTACAAAAAGATTACGAATATTCAACAAAGTAGTTGAATGTTCAATTGGAAAAATTTTGCTAGTTAAGAAAGAAAAAATTTCAATCAAATTATTGAATTTTCCACCAAAAAGGACGACTTTTTAACAAAATGGTTGAATTTTTAGTATATTGATTAAATTTTTAAAAATATAATAAAACTTTTAACCAAAAAATATGAGTTCTTAACAAAAAATGTAATAGTAGATTTTTCAACCGAAAAGAATGAACTTTCAACGAGCCTGCCATACAGAAGGTTTTTTGCGACTAAGCAAAACTTTAGGCCACGAAAAAATAATAAAATTCTGAAATTGTTTAGGATAAAATCTTTTTAACTTTTGTTTTTTTAGTGATTCACAGACTTGGAAATATCTTACGCAAGGAATGGTTTTAATCACGTACCCCCACTCCCACGTAAAAAATAATAGAAAAATCATTGGCATACCCCATCCCCTCAACTAAAAAACTTTATATACTGGAACCTGAAATTAGAAACCTTAGATTTACGATATTCCGAGAAATAATGTGCTCGGCGTAATAAGGGGATTCGCGGAACCGAGAGAGAGGCGGTGCTCAGTCAAGCGTGACAAACAGCATGAGGGCTGCACTCTCAGCGCATTACTTGCATCAGGTAGCGTCACGCGGCTAAATCCAACAAAAATGATTTATGCGACCCTCCCTGTTTACATTTAGATTCCCTGGATTTAGGATCACGGCCACTGCAAGGCATGCCCAGAAAGAAAAAATGTGAAATGAACTGGAAATGGTTTAAAATTTCTCAAATAAACTCTCATCCAACTTTACTATAGGCAATTTCCGACTTATGATCCGAAAAGCGAACATAATTTCTGTTCTTGAAGACTAATAAGTAAAATATAGAATGCCGATATAGCTCTTATAGCTTTTAGGCAAACGAACGAAAATTTCGAAGGAAATTAAGATAACGGGAATAGCTGCTTTACTTTGACGCGTTCTCGAGTTTGCTTAAGTAGGTCAAAGGTAGAATTATCCTTACCCTTGGGGGTGTACATACAAAGAAAATTGCAATGTAGGCATTCAGGAATAATGGATAGAGTATAGGAAATTCTAAACGACCAAAAGAAAATGAAGAGGTAAAATCAGGAGAAAGTCTTATTTGCCATATTCATTCACTCTCATTGCAAAAAATACGAGTGCTGAAACTCAGTTGATTGACCTAAATTCGAATAGAAATATGTAAAGAAGAATATTAGCGAAACCGACGGCAGTAGCTGGGTGGTGATTCTCGACTCTTCGAGATCTCGAATATTAAGCTCAGACAGGGGTGGTTAGAGCTCGGATGGGTGACCGTTCATGATTGTAGCTACTCGATGCTATCGAATGACTACCCCCAAACTCGTCTGTCGGTAAACGGCAGTGTTCAGAATTTTGGTTTCCTGCGGTTTTCCAATTCTCTGATCAAATGTTCTTTTCTCACAAAAAAGAGAGAAAATATGGGAAAGATTCAATATTTATTTTTACATTTAGAAAAGAAGAAACAATCTTTTTATAGGAAATTGTAAAGTTTAAAAATAGATCTTAAATGATTTAAAAATTATTTCTGCCAGTAAATAATTATTTTTTATTTGCACATACTTATATAGGTAGTTGAAAATATGTTTTAAATCATTCTCATAAACAATAATATTTCTTCTTATCAAAATTCCTTCAATAATAGTTGAATTGTGATACTTATAATTATAATTAAATCCATATCCTATATTTGTTATTTAATCCTTACTATAATTAATAGTTTGAATGTAAATTGGAAACCACACTCTTTAATGCAAATAACGCAACGGCGGAATTTTTTTAACGAAATCTCTTGAAATTCTTTGAAATCTTTTGAAATAACTTAAAATCTTCGAAATTCTTTAAAAATTTTCTATATCCTTTATATCCCTTGAAATTGCTGATTTCCGTGGAAACCCCATTAAATAAAGTTTTATTTACTCCGTACAGTTATCTATACATTCGTTAAAACCTCGTGAAATCTTTTTAAAAAAAGTAAAAATCAACTCAAATATGTAGAAATTATTTGAAATTCCATGAATATAAATTTACTTAAAATTATTCATTAGATTTCTCTAAAAAAACCTGTTTGAATAAAATGAATTTACGTCACTGGAGTTTTATTTTATAATATTAGAAACAGAAACTATAAAAAAATCCATAATATCACATTTTTAATATCAGATTAATTCTAATTAGTGAGATACGTTTGTGGATGTTATGGGTGCTAATATTTTTTACGTATGTATTTCTATGTCTATATTTTTTCATTAATATTGTTAGTCACAAATTGTCAATTTTTAAATAGTAATATTTTTCAAATATTCAATTAAAAGTTGTTTGTTTGAAAAAATGTTTATGTACAATTGATAATTCAATAATATTGTTGAATTAAAAACGTCTAGAAATTGCCCAATATTACCAAATCAAAATTGTTTAATTTCAAGCGCTATTAATTTCAAATTGTCTAAGAACAAAAACTGCATCCATTAAAAAATTGGCGAATGTACGAAATAAAACTAAAAGACTTAACGAGTAACATATTCAAATTAAACCCTGAGGAATAAAACAATTTTGAAAAGAATTTCGTTTACATTTTTTTAGGTTTTGAATAAAAAAGGTACTTTTTGGTTTTAATTTAGCCTCACAGGAAAGTTTAGGTTTCTTTATTCGAGTTAAAGTAAAAGTAAGAGAGAGAGAGAAAAGTTTGATTAAATTCAGACAAATCTTCACATTAAATGAATATTATATAAAATGTACAATTAAAGAAAAAAATATTCAACATCTACTAAAAACTGAGCTTAAATTTGCCTAACTGTTTAAAGCTGGTTTTTGATATGTTTAAAAAATTGTTTAAATTCTAGAACTTGATAAATTTGTGTTCAATCGAAACAAATAATTCAAAATTAGTTAAAATTACGATTACAATTAAAAGTGGTTTTCAAGATAAAATGTTAATTTTTCACACATTTCTGATTTGAAGTTGTTTTATTTAACAATGTCAAACACTGTGTATGGAAAAAAGACAGTGACCTTTTTATTTAGTTTTAATTAATAGAAAATCATGTTTGTCATTATTCTTAGCAAAAAAAATATTTTTAAATTGAGGAACTTTTTACACTTCAGCTAACTTCAAATGATCCAAAAAATCAGGTAATAATTTTTATAATATGCTTTACTTAAATCCTAAATAGTTGAGTCTGAAATTAATAAAATTAAAAAAAATGAATTTATTTTTACCAGATAATTTTTTAGATAAAAAAACCTTCACTACTCGCGGTAGCATATTTTTAGTTTTCAACAGAATAATTTTGTGGATGTAAAACGAACGATTGGATTTTCAAATATCGAATATTTAACCTTTAGGTATGGACGTGCGGTCTTAAAGACCGCACCGTGGTTTTATTATGTGCCCCCCCCCCCCCTGGTCATTTACGAGGCTGTCTTTATCAATATAAGCTTTAGTTGTGCTTTCGCCGAGGTAGGTGGACTGCGTGTGATCCTGTGTGTAATTGGTGAGTAATATCTATGGAAAGCTCTCGTTAGGCGGTTCGTTAGGCCGCACGTCCACGGCAGCATCAGAATAGCCACATCGAGTTGAAAATTTGGGATAATAAATAAGAAGCACTAAGAAAGGTGGGTCTGGCCCTAAATTTTAATAATCATGAAAAAAGCAAAAAAAAAAATTATTTACAAAAAAAAACTTTTTTCATGATTATTAAAATTTAGGACCAGACCCACCTTTCTTAATGCTTCTTATTTAGTATCGCAACTTTTCAACTAGATTTGGCGCTTTGTGTGAAAATAAGTTTACACATAAAGAAAGTGCCAGTAAGATAGGATCTGGTCACGTGACCCACTCATCACATGGCCTTAAGGTATTTTAAACGCAAGATGTCACACACAAACTTAAGCTTGATTCGGGTTCCCCAGAGTACATAAAGCGCCGTCCTACAAAAAAGGGACGTCCCCATTATCTCTCCTTTGAGAAAAAAGTGACAAATTAGTATCGACGTGCGGTCTCCCAGACCGCATAATGCTTCTGATATGTGGGTCCATCCCCCCACTAGTGTAAAAGATTACGAATAACAAAAGTTGATAACATTGATTAATTTTTTACTTATTCCAATGTTCCTTCATATACTTCTAGAAGGAAAATGTGGAAAAAGGGGAAGTTTCTCGAGAACAGGGGAAAAAGGGAAATTTGATAAAACAAAGAGAAACGCAGGAAAATAGGGGAAAGGCTGTGAATCCTGAAGATAAATTTGACATTGACATTAATGAAATCGGTGTTTGGTGTTGAATCGTTCGATTGCTAAACACGTATGGACGGAATGCTATTTGACAATTAAAAGATTATTTTCAGTCGTTTGAATTCGCGTGGTCCGGAGAGAATAGACGAAACGACTGACAAGCACGATAGGTCTAAAGCAAATGTTGGCATTCCTTTTAAACTGGATTCGACCAATTATTCATCCCAACGCGCCTAAAGTAGGACGAATGCACGTCAACCTTTATCACTCTCAACATTTCGATCTCCTGTGCGTTGTCAAGCACGAAATTAGGTGCATTCATATGTACAATGCGGGGCCAAAAATTGGCTTTCGCATAAAAAGCGCGATATGTGGAAAAACGATATGTGCAAAAACGAAATGGGATCTATGCATATCTAATATTTTATGGCATTTTAGTGCGCTTACTTAAATTTCGATTAAATTGCAAATTTGGTCCACACCAACATTTTCAACAATGCAGAATTTTTATTTTTAGATTCCTCATTATGGGGTATTCAAATAATAGAGAAAAAAAAGTCTTTTATGGCACCAGCATCATCTATAGTTTTTCGATGCGAGGGGGGGGGGGGGGCAATAATTTTGAATACAAAGTAAAAATTTTGAATAACTATTATTTCTTTAGGATTATTTGTTCATTTGCTTTTAGAGTCATGTAAATATAATTTTCCGGAGATTCCTTGAGCATATTCGATTTTTTTTTTGAAAATTTCAGATATATCAAATTAAAATTTTAACGAAAAAGTTAATCTTCAAATAAATAGTAGTATAGATCTTCGATGTGAGGAAAATGATGATTTTTAATACAAAATGAAAATTTCGAATAACCATTTATTTTATAAATTTCTTTATCCATTTGCTTTAAGGTTAGTATAATGTTCCTAGGTTTCTCGAGAAAATTTCTAAGAAATTTCTGTTTATTTTACAGGATTTTGCAAAACTTTAGGGAAAATTTAAGTCAGTTTAAAAAATATTCAGGACTTTTTAACGCATGGAAAAAAAATTAAAATAATATTTTATAAATTTTCGGAAATCTTTCAAAATTTTGAAATATTTTTTAACTCTTCAAAACTTCTAAAATTCCTAAATATCTTTTAAACGGACTTGAATTATCGCTAAAATTGTCTTAAAGTCTTGTAGATTCGTTTTTTTTACAATGTACGAAATCTTTTGTAATGTTTCTAAATCATTTTTAATATTTTCTCTCGTATTTTCTTGAACTATTATTACTTCTAATTTCCCCAGAAATCCTAAGCATTTTTTTTCATTACCTTGAAAACATTACAAATTTTAAAGATCTACATTCTATTTTTTGAAAAAATTCTACAAAATTAACAAAATTGCCTTAAAATCTTTCAAGTTCTTTTTTGACAATTGAGGAGATCCTTTGAAATATTTTGAAATCTTTTTAAATATTCTCTTTAAATAAATTGTGCAAGATAAAAAACGTTTTAAAACTTCTAAATATCTTTTAAAATAAAATAAAAAGTTTCTAGCATGTTCTGGATAGCGTCATACAATATTGCGCAATTGTGAGTAACAAATTTTGCGTAAACAACTTCAAGGTTATTTTCTATCTCAATCAGTACAGTTATGAGAAAAAAAGATGATTTATTGCAGCCTTACAAGAAAATAAATGATCTTGAAATCATCTAGAACATTCTATAAACTTACCACGGACACGAACCATTACAGCTGTAGAATGTTCTCGATGTCGGTAAGGTAGGTTTCGTGATCCAGAGCTCCCCCTGCCTATCTACTAAAAATATCGTGTAATTTTTCTACCAATTTTATAAGGTAGAAAAAGTTATTTTTTGGGTTTTTTCATTCGTTTGATATTGAGTAACGATATACTTTTGATATCACTTTCCTTAACATGATCTATAGATTGTTTTTCTTTTTTTAAGAATTGCACTTGCGATAAAGTGTGATGAGATAAAAAGAAGTTTACATCCGTTGATGACTCAATTTAAAAGTACAAGCTAAGCCCGAAAATCAATCGTGTTTGTTCGCTACACTTGGGAATGACTCTTTTTGTAATCCTGTGATTGAAAAGCTACCTTTTGGTTGAGCAACTCTAATCGAATACTTCCGGGCTCTCTGGTCGTTTTGTCGCAACGTTCGAAAATCGTCTGGTGTATTCAGCGAACGCAGGTTTATTTTGTGATTTCTGTAGAGATTTTCTCGAAAATAGGAACAAATAGGCGTTTCCAACAGCAATAGGAATATATATAAACAATAACATTAATTCTGGTATAATCAACTCGACCATGTACTGCCCTAATTCCGGAAAAATTATTAGGAAAATCCTTACGAGCTAGTTTCAAAGAAAGCTAATATTTTCAGCTAGACTTTCACATAATCATTTTTCAGAGGAGAAAATGCTCAAAAGCCTCTCACTGCTAACGAGATTAGCTCATTCTTTCGCCCATAGAGACGGTACTCAATTTTTTTATTTGAGGCGGGTGAAATCCGGAAGAACAGGAAATAGTGCGGGCTTGGTTTGAGAGGCAAATGCATTTTCTTGTTCTAGTGACTATTAACTTAAGGAAATTCATTTTTTTAAGATGACAGAATAGTGCATACATTAGTATTTATTTATGAAACATTTATAGTGTTGCTCTCTCGTTTTTTTTTAAATATAAAGAACAATTTCTTTTGACCATGTACCATTTTGAACCATGTACCCCCCTTTCTGAAGTTCCGTAATTTTTACGGTTTCTTATGAATGAACAAAGCAGTTCAACTTTTAACCAAGTAGTTGAATTTTCAACCGAAAAAGATGAATTCTCAGCCAAAAATGTAATATTCGATATTTCAATCAAAAGCAGTTGGATCAAACAAGAAAGACGAATTTTCTAACAGTTGAATTTTTAGTAGAAAAAGATGAAATTTCTCCCAAAACGGGTGAAATCTTAAATCAAAAGACGAACTTTCAAATAAGAAAGATTTTTTAGCCAATAAGGAAAACAATTTCATCCAAAATGTCAAATATCCAAACCAAAAAGAGGACCTTTCTACAAAATAATTGAATTTTTAATCAAATAATTGAATCATCAACTGAAACGATGAATTTGTAACCAAAAAGATTAATTTCCTGCTAAAAAGGCGAATTTTCGAACAAATGCATAAATTTTCAACCAAACTGTTGAATGTTCCAGGAAGAACATTAATTTTCTACCAAAAAGGAGCACTTTTTAACAAAATACATGCATTTTTAACCAAATGGTTGTATTTTCAACAAATTTCATACATGTTCTACCAAATAGTGGATTTTTTTAACTGAAAACGATCAACTTTTAACCTAAAATGGAACAGTTGAATTTTCATTACAAAATGTATTTTCTAGAAAACAGTTAAATTTTCATTTAAAAAATGTATTTTCTACAAAACAGTTGAATTTTCTATCAAATGGTTGAATTTTCTACCAACTTGTTGGAGTTTCAAGCCCAAAAGACTAATTTTTCTGCAAAACATTCGAATTTCCAACAAAAAAGTTAATTTTCAATCAGAGAGTTGAATTTTCAAACAAATAGTTAAATTTTCAGTTAAAAAAATTAATTGAAAAAAAGAAGAATTTTTACAGTAATTCTGAATGTTCAACAACAAAAATTAACTTTAAAGAAAGTATTTAAAAAACGCGTGGTTGTGAGCAAAACTACCACACATTTTATTAATGCTAACCTTGTTGACATGTATTGATTATAATATTAACTACATTTGAATAAAGTAGTTCAAATTTCAACCAATGGCTTGAATTTTTCACTTAAAATGATTTATTTACAACAAAAAATGTAATATTTGATATTTCAAATAAATTAGATTCTAAATTCAAATCAGAAACAGCTGTATTTAACCAAATCATACCAATTTTCATTAACATTTGCAGTTGAAAAAATTAATTTTTAACCAAGAAAAAACGAATTATTAACAAAATAATTAAATTTTCAACCAAAGAAATGAATTTTCAACTAAAATAATGAATCTTCAATTTAAGAAAGTTTTGAACAAATTAGTTCAACTTTCTAACAAATAGATGAGTTTCTGTCAACCAGTTGAATTTTGAATCAGGAAAATTTAAATTTCCAAAAAACCGTGAACTTTCAACAGAATCAGATTAATTTTTAATTAGAAAGTTGCAATTTTAAACGAAAGAGACGAAATTTCTGCAAAGAAAGACGAAATTTCAAACAAATATTAGATTAAGAAACTAGAAATTTTGCTTTAAAAATAATGTGTCGGACTACTTAACATTTTTAGTAAAAACAAAAAAAATTGTACCTTTTAAAATAAAATACTTATTCCCATTGACACCTTACGTAATTCACGGAGGGTCTCTTATTTGTTTAATCGTTTATTATCATTTCGTAAATATATGATTATTACAGTGAATATTAATACTGATGTTACAAGGTACTACACTAATAGGCCAGTTGCAAGCAATCCCGTTACAATAATCAATAAAGTAACATAATTGCTTGCGTGAGAAATTCTTTTGGGCGCCCCCCCCCCCCCTCTCCCACACAAAAAAACCTCAAGTAATTTATACACGGTCCCTTTTAGAAGAAAAATTGGAATAAGGAAATATACCTAACAAATCTGCTGTTATGTAAAGTGTATTTTTGAAGTATCAAATTGTTGATGGCAATTCGTTGTCTGATTGTCCCCATTTCACAGTGAGCTACCACTTAATCTTGGGAGGGTGGAAAGTACTTTAAACTTGAGCTAAAACTCAAAGCATTTACAATGCCGACCACGCCCTCTATTCCCCTAAATTTATGCTGAACTGATAGGGGTGAGTAGGCTAATCTATACCACCTTGTAAATTGTAGCACTTCTCGTATTTCACGCGATACTAATCGCGGCACTTGAGTATATACCCCCAGACATTGTGTTCCTGAATCTTGTACAACAAGCTTTTGTGCATGAGTTTGAATACCGACTGTAATTGAGATTGCAGCGGATAAATATGAATAGATTAGAAATAATATCATGCATGATTACTTGATTAGTAAACACGAAAAAACAAAAGTAAAACCATAAAACAAAAGTTTTTGTTAGTAAAATTTGGTTGAATTCACAAACTGTTCACTTAAAGTAGCAAAAGGAACTAACGAAAAACTTTGGCTGATTGAAGAGAACGATTTTCAGTTTGAAAATGATATTGTGTTTTCCAAAAGTGCAATACTGTTTTATTATTAGCAATAAGAAATTTCGTGATAGCGCGAATTTCCGTTTGAAATTCTAAAAACAGCATCCTATTAAAAAGTTCCCCTTTCCTCATTTCCCATCATTTAACAGTATTTCTCCACCCCTCATTTCCCGCAACTTCCCCTCATTTCTCCTGCGACCACTCCACTCATTACCCATCACTTCCTCTACTTTCTTTTCCTTATTTCCCCTACCCCTCAACTCCTCGTTGTCCCTCATCTTCCCTACTTCCCCTCCCCACACTTCACCTACTCACAATTCCCTAATTTCCCCAACCATTATTTCTCATCACTCACCCTAATTTCCCTACTCTCATTTCCCCTCACTTTCCCTACTCTCATTTCCCTATTACCCCTCGCTCATTTTCCTTTACTTCCTCAACTTCCTTTCCCTCATTTCCACTAATTTCCCAACTTTCCATTCTCCCTTTTCCCCTCAAAACATTTTCCTTCACTGGGGAAAAAAACGATGGGCGGATGGACGGACGGACGGATACTAAACTATAGGGATTTCTATCCGGGACTACAAAACCCTAAAAACGCCCTGAAAATAAAAAAATACGAGAAGACTGAAAAATCCTGAAAAATTAAAGTCCTGAAACTGGCAAACCCTCAAAAAAGAAAATATTACAGATAGAAAATTGCAAAAATTATAAAATTGTGGGAAATTTAAAATTCCCTAGAGTTAAGATATAAATGAATTTGAAAATTCCCGGAATAAAATTGCCTGTGTCGACAATTTTATAGTGGCGGATACTTTATGAAGTCGGCATTTTTCTTTCGGCAATATTGTAAACTGTACAGAATTTTATTATTCGGGACAAATAACATTTTCAACCCTGTATAGTTCCAGAACAAGATAATATTGGAGATAGAAAATCCCCGAAATTATAAAATTTTCGAAATTTTGAAACTCCCGAATTGGAAAAATCCCGAATAATAATTCTCGATAGTAGATAATTCTCGAAATAAAATTGCCGACATTATACAACTGCCATTATAGAAAAATTTTTGAATTATAAAAATTCTGAATCTGAACTGTTGACAGATTATTTTAATAATGAATAAATAAAAAATAGGTCCACAAAATGAAAGTATTTTCGGTTATTTATTATTTTCTATTTGATTATTTAACCAGTTTTTAGTTTTTAGATTCAGGAATTTTTAACATAATGAATTTCCCTCTGTCGGCAATTTTTCAGTTTTGGATAATGTATAAAATACGGGGTGGCCGTTTTATGTGAGGAAAAAATTACCTGTCCTTTCCCGTTTTTTTTCTCAGTGCGCAAAAAATTTTCACGTTCATTGAAATTAAAAAATTTTAAACGTTAAGACTCACATTTTTTTAATATAAAATTATTAAAACTGAACTAGAGATTAAAGCACTCAAAGTGAAACTGTCTAGAATTTTTAAGTTTAAAAATTAAAGCTACAAGAATTTTTAATTAGAAATTTGTATTTCAAAATGCTCAATAATTTAGACGTATAAAATGAAAGCTGTTAGTACTTTTCAATTGAACAATTTAAAATTAAATAACATTGAACTGTGAAATTCTCCATTTTTAACTTTTATAAATTGAACAGCTCAAAGATTTGCGATTAAAAAATATAAATCCACGCTATATTTTTGAATTATTTTAATGTTAAGTCATTTCAAATTGAAAATCGTTCAATTGTCATTCATAAAACAAAGTTCAGTACGTGCACTTGAAAATTAAAAATTAAAAAATGGAATCAATAAAAATTTTGACATTCAAAGTTTTAATTCAGGGCTCTGAAATTTTCACCATTCAAGGCTTGGTTATTGAAAAATTTCAAATTAAAAATGCTAAAAATGAAATTTTTTAGACTAAAACAATAATTGACTAGGATTTGAAATGTAATAGTAAAAGCGTTTAACTATGAATCTGTTGATTTGAAATTGGTAAGCGCCTAACCTGGACCAGACTGTCAAAATTAAAAGAAGAAAGTCTTGTTTTGATAGTTGGCATATTTTTTTTCTTCATTTTAGACACCCTGTAACTTTTTCGAAATATGTCAAGAAAAGTTTTACTGATCGAACTTAGATCTTTTTTCTGGGATAGCTGATCAGCGGAAGTCGTGGGACATACCAGACCTTCCAGACCAAACTTAGAACTTTTATTATTATTAGATAGCTGGGAAACGCCAGTCCTGAAAAGACAAGACCTTCCAGACTAAACGGTCTAGATAAAGTCAGACCTGGACAAGACTAGCGTCAGACTTGGACCTGGTCAGATCTTCCAGACTAGACAGTCTAGATATAGCCACATATGGGCCAGACCTGACAACAGACTGTCATGAAAATATTGAACACGGGTAGGTTTTCTTCTAAATATTTGTAAAATTCCGGGTCGACAAATAAATTGACTGTCATTTTCCGGATTCCCGACCCAGCGGCCACCCTGAGAATATAAACTAGTATTTATATTACTGAAACAATTGTTCCTGATTGTTTTTTTCTGCTGCTCCCTCCATATAAAAATTAACAGTGCAGAAGAGAACCTCATAGAACAAAATAAAGGAGTCGAAAAGAAATATTGGGTCATAAGATCCCGATGAAAGTGTATCAATTTATCAGATACCCACCCCTGATTGTTCATTTCACCACGATTTCACATGACCGTCACTTCGGTAGGAGACCTTTTGTGGATCTGGAGAACGGATACGAGGCTATCCATTGCGAATTTAGGGGAAACGGTTGCCTAGGATCTGATCTATGTTGGCTGCTCAGGAGGGACTGGAAAGGGGAGGTTGGGAATGATACGAAGCGCATTGGGATGAACTGGGAGGAGAGGCTGCTGTGGATGCAGAGGGTTGGTTTACTTTCTCTCTGAGGATGGTGGTGTTGGCGTTGCGTTGGCTCCCCCGCGTTGGATGCAGTGGAGGTGTATTGATCGGTGGGAAACGGGCAGACGAGCGAGACCATCTACTTGTCTCTTTTCCTTTCCTCCCCATCTCATCCCCTCACTTTCTCACTCTCTTCCTATATTCCTCTCATTTTCTCACTAACAGACTCTCTTTTTCTCTCTCCCTGCAAATTCCACGATTCACGCCTACTTAGCTGCGTCAGTACGAGTGAACGCGAGAGAGTACGGTTTGCTGTCTATACAGTCTAATTGCATGTTTATGTGATTCTATGTAGATAAATTTGAAAAAAGAATATCAAATTCTATCTAAAAAAATGTGGTGTAACGAAATCTCTCGAAATTTTTTAGTGCACCCCAGATATTAAGATTTTAAAGATTTCTATTTATAAAATTTCAAAACATCTTAGAATATATGTTTGGATTTTGAGAAGTTAAAAAAATTTTAACGTTTCCAAGTACTTCGAAATATTTCAAGGTATTTCGAGGAATGTCAAAGGATTCCGAGGGTTTTAGACCAATTTCAGAGACTCAAAGAATGTAATGGTATTTCAAGGGATTTAAAAGGATTTCAAACAATTTCCAATAATTTCTAGAGGCTTTAAAAAGAATCGTAGAAGATTTCAAAGCCTTTCACAGAATATATAAAAATGTTAACCCATTTGAGAAAATTTCAAAAGATTTTAAAAGATTTAAAGCGTGTTCAAAATCTGTTAGGACATATGATAAAACTTTTCAAGACTACAATGGATTTGAAAGAAATTTTAGGAATCGCAAAATATTTTAACAGATTGTAGAAACTTTCAAAGTATTTCTAAAAGTTTAATATATTTCACAGCAGTTCCAGAAGAATTGCATGCAACTTTAAAACATTTGGAAGGATTTCAACAGATTTTCCAAGGAATTCAAGTGAAGCAAGAATATTTTGATATTTTATGGCCCATAGAAGAATTTAAGGAATTTTGAGAGGCTTCTAGAGACCTCAAATTATTAATAAATATTTTAAGGATTTTCGAAGAATTTTAAAATTCTTCCGAGGATTTCACAGGATTTTGAGTTATTTCTAAAGACTTCAAGAAGATACACATGATTTAAGGTGATTTATCAACATTTTAGGGAATTTCGGAGAATTTCTAGGAATTCAAAAATAGTTTTTAAGATATAAATTGTGTCTCTAAGGTTTTCAAGTACTTTCAAAAGATTGAAAAAATTATGAGGCATTTCAAATTATTTTTGAAAAAGGTACAGGATTTAACGGGCTTTAAGATTTTTAAATTGATTACGATGGATCTTAAAAAAGTTTTAAGTTTTTCAAAGGTATTTTGAAACTATTTTAAGGTATTTTATAGAAATTATAGCATTTACGAGCTTTCAATAGATTACAAGATTTAATGCGTTTTTGGCAGGTTTTAAATTATTTCAGATAATAAAAAAAACGCTATTAGAGATATAAAACGGTTCGAAAGGTTTCAAAACATCTCAAGAGTGGTCAACGCTTTATTTAAAACTAAGACATAAGTATTTTAAAATAAAAAAATGTGATGTATTGTTTTTTATTGGGTTTGTACTTTTTTACATATTGCCATATTTCAAGTATTAGAACTTATAAGTGAAAGGTAGCATGGCATAAGGGCCTGACCCACATTTTTACGATTTTACAGGAGAAACAAAAAACGTTCACAAAATCGAATTTATTGAATCTAAAAAAAAAATTAGGAAGTACTTTCGAGATAAATTAGTACTCAATTGAATCCTGTAAATTTTGATTGAAAAATGTTATTAGGTTTCAATAAAATTTAGGGATGAATTTTTTTTAAGCGCACGCCTGTTCAAATTTGGACGGTGATAAAATATCAAATTTTCGATTTAAAAAATAATTAAAAAATTTCATTCTATTGATCAAGTTGTTGAATCGACACGAAAGACTTGACTGAAAAATAGTACATATTAGGTTTCAATAAAATGGAGGGTAAGTTTATTTTGCCTCGAGAAACATGTTTTCGCAAATTTGAATGGTGATAAAAAATCCTATTTCCATTTAAAATAAATTGACAATTCACTTGCCACTCCAAGTCTTGTCAGTCATTATTAGCTGTTTATGTTAATGAGTAAAAGTGGTAAAGGTTAAAAAAATTGTTTTTGTGAAAAAATGGTTAAAAATGAATATTAAGTCTTGTTTTAGATAAACTTAATAGTCAATAGCAAACAAGGATCGAAAAATTTGAATAAAAAAAGATGGCAAAAAAATCTGGCAGCAGCGATCGAGCGAGGGGCTACTCACTACGAAATCCGGAAATCTTAAAACTGTGAATGCGGCAATTTGTATCGAATTCTTACAGAGATTTCCAAGATTTCGTTGAGATTGCCGGGAGTTCCGAGACTTCCGACCCTGCTCGTGATGAGAACTCACGTAGGATTCTACAGACACGTCGGCGGCTTTCGGATCGAGTCGGCTGTTCGTTCCATGCATAGAAGCGTATATCGGAATGCTCCACATCGCCTCACCTCTGTCCACACTTAGCTAAAGATTTCCAAGATTTCTCACGAACGCTAGCTGGCTGAGAGATTTCCAAGTGTTCCTCCAAGAGTTTTCCGAGGAGTTTTCTTAAGATTTCCCGTGCAGCAATCCAAGATTACTTAGTGAGTAGCCCCTCGGAATCGAGCTCATACTTTCCGGGTACAAATTCGAAGCGCTACCACCTGACCTAACCGGGAGTTGAAAGAGTCTTGCGTCGCAGTCCATTTAACGTACGTGGATTTTTTAGAAGCCGTTTTTCTCAAAAATAACTGAAAAGCGCATCTTATTACTTTAGCATATTACAAGTTTGGTAATGATATATTACTGGAAGGAGTATGAATCCAAACAAAATTCCGAAGGGTGCAGGTTCCCCTTGTGAGATTCTGAGAAAACGACCTGTTTGTGGAGGATTACTGATATATATCTGAATCGGTATGGTGTACGTTAGAACCGAGTTCAGAACCTATTCTTGGATATGTGAATGTGTGTGTATGTGTGAGTGAGATAAATAGGTTTGATCAACTGATTTATAACATACCAGCACACGAGTCCAACACCCCGTTTACGTAAAAACAAGACTAGCAGAATGCGTGCAAAAATAAAAGCAGGTTCCAGAAAGGGAGTCGCTCTTAAGTAACTTGAGGTAATTGAATATAGAAACTTGCTCTTTGATCTGCGAAATTAATGAATTTTTCCCGGAACATTGTTCAGATGCTCTTGTAATTATTGGAATCAGGAGTATTTCAGGCTTTATAAAATCTATAGAATGCTTTTATATATAATACAACTCTTTAACTGGGTAATTAATTTCTATAGCGTAAAATGTATGAAAAGAAAACGGAATTTAAAATACATATATATTAACAGCCTTGGTAGTAAGCTTTGACTGATATTAAGTTAAATACCCTTCAGAGTTTAAACAAATTTAAACTGAAAATTAACGAGCAACAGGCATGTAGATCCTTTCCGCCAGTAGTGTAAATATGTAGAACCATGAATATTGAAGAATTGAAATATTTAATATGTCAAGTTTAAACAATTGCAATAAGATGAAATATCTTTCAGTTCAATACTTATGAAAAAATTACATAGTGTTTACAAATTTTGATTGAAGCCTAAAAAAGTCCAAAATGTAAAATTTGAAGCATTATCTTTAAGAATTTTTAGTTGGAAGCATTCAAAATTGAATAATTTTTGAAATAGTAACAAATAAAAATTTAATTAGAAAACCATATCTTTAAAAGTTCAATATTAATGTCAATCAGAAAAATGATATTGTTAGTTCTAAGTTTAATTGAATAATAATTAAACCCACCTAGTAGGACGGCCCCTATCCGAGCAAACAGAGCCAAGCGCTGCTTAACTTTGGATATCGGAAGAGACGCCTTAAACAATTTCATATATCCAAGCGGACAATTTAAAATTGAAACAGAATGATTGAACATCAATGAATGTTACAAAAGTTTTTAAATTTTGAAATATTGAACTGAAAAATGCTGTTCTTGTTAAAACAATTAAAATTCGCTAATCTAATCGATATTTTAACTATTTTCCAAGAATATGGGTTTGATTACAATGGATTGCTCTTACTATAATATGAAGTTAAAAAACTGAAAAATTTTATGTTTGGACAATATGAAAAATTAATATATTAAAGCAGGGAAAACTAAACGGTGATATTTTGTATCCTCTAATTTAATATTTGAATGTATTTATATATTGTCAAATTTTGAAGAATTCAAACTAATAACACTACTGATACTACAAGTGATCCAGTTTCTTGTTATATAGTGTTGTTTGTTTCTAGAATGTGGCGCAATCTATTTTTCAACCAATTTTTATTGAACCAATCCATCCACTTACACAAAAAATTACTTAATTAGTTGTAAATTGTTCCTCTAGAAATGTTTTATGCTTCTCCTGTAAAATTAGATTGATTGGACTTAGCACCGATTAGCTTTCCCCACTTCAATTTTAGGAGCTTTAAATTGAATCAATGCAAGTACAACAAATTTTGATTTCTTTGACAAATCATAAATCTCGTAACTTCTTTTCAGACTATTGATCCCGAGAACACGTGTTGAGGAAAAGAGAAGAGAAAAGGGAATAGGAAGGGTGTTAATATAAACAGCCACTTGAGCGTAGGCCGTAGGGTGAGTCGGACTCCCCTTCTACCATATTGGTGACATCGATGACCTGGAGCCAGGTGGTCACCGATCCACTGCACCAAGAAATTCAAAAATACTCTTGAAACGTGTCCCGCATATGGGGGATAAAGCACCCTAAAGTCCTACACCGCCTTCGCTCTGATGGGACTAATAAATAACGAAAAAAGTCAAGAAACTGCTGAAGATGAAATTCTTTTCCCTTAATCTCCCTTTTTACCCGTAAATATCACGCAATGTTCAGGCAATATATATTATTATAGAATTTTTAATAAGATTAGTATCAGAAGGAAAATTTCGTAATACTAGACCATTCTCTACAAAAATGCAGACCTTCAAGTTCAATAATACATAATTAAAAATTGTTTTATCTTCATTATATATTATTACTATACCATTAAGCCAAATCCCATTCAGTTTTAACCTTGTTTTATTGGCGGGAGACAAGGAATTCATATGACAATAGTGAAAAAAGGAAAAGTGTAGAAATTATAAATATTAGATTATTCTCGAATGCCCGTGCTATTTATTCAAATAAAACGTTTGTTCCACAACACCGCTCCGACACAGGTAGCTGAATAATCTTTCTAGCAATCTATTTTATTGTATAAAGAAAAGTTTAAAAAAATCTCTAGCTCTCTAGCAACCCAAGGCGAAGAGCTTCACAAAGTCAGCATGACTCATAGATCACACAAAAAGACGCAAACTGGCCGATAATTCCATTGTAAGGTCCATACTCTTCACTCTAATCACATCCACTAAGTAAAGCTCTCCACGTGGACCTATTAGTATTCAAGATCGCTTTTTAAGGCGTCTTGCACTCCGCTGTCAATGTGACACTTTATTATTATACGTCAGTTTTACATTTTATGAAATTCTATTCAACAACATGAAGTTGTTCCCCTTGTACGTAGATGCTTTATCATTTATTTTCAAGTTATTCATTTTGCGCTTTAGATTCAAATGATTGAATTAAAAAAATTGTGATGAACAGTTATGAATAAATTATTTTTTATTTTGACACAAAGTTTGGAATTGTTTATTTTTTGAAACTGTAAGTTTTAATCCATTTATTTCCGAAGTTTCTAATTTTGAACGGTGTAATCACAGTGATTTTTCTAGAGAAATCACTTTTTTAAGTAAACAAAATATATCCAATTACTTCAATTGAATGTAACTTGATACTACATGATATGAGACATATGAATAATATATAATATATATCTGAAGTTTTATTGCTTCAAAAGCTTTCATTCGAAAATATTTGATATGAAATTCCTTAATTTTTGGAGTTCTCTGCCATAACAAACTTACATGGACACTTGCCCATGAATACGATAAATAGCTATCCTCTACCATCCTTGAAAATTTCATAATTCCAATTTATGAAAAACCCTATCAAAACTTCTGTCTGAGAAGCTAGTTCTGTACGTATTAGATGACAAGGAATTTTTTCCGTGAAAAAAGGATGAAAATGGTCTATTCGTTTATTTAAATTATTTAAAACAAAGCTAAACATTAGATGTTGTCAATATTCTGCAGTTCAGTGAGGCTAAAAGTTATTTTGGCACATATACAATGAAAAAAATTGACCAGTGAAAAAGGATGAACATGTTCTACTAGTGAACATATACAAATTATTTGCCTTAACTGTATGCTTAAGTGTTGATTTAAGTTGACTGAAAATATATCAAATCGTTAAAGCTGGAAAAAAATTTTTTTTTTTTAAATGTATTCTAAAAAATATAATTTTTTTTGTAAATTTGCTTTTCAAAAAATAGGCTAAAAAGTAAAAAAATAATACCGCTTCGTACGTTTGTTCAGAAGTTCTCTAATTCTAAAAAAACTTTCAGTGCAGTTAAAAATTGAAAGCTTTATGCCTGTTTAAATAGTAAATCTACATAATCTCCGCAGGTTACACACATCTTTCAAATTCATGTTTGTCTTTAGAGAAATGTATTTGTAGTAACTATAATTATTGAAAATTCTAGTATTGATTATTCATTAGGAATTCTTAATCTTATCCCTTAAATTAGTTCTACCGATAAAAGCCCAGTAAAATTAAACTTGCCGAACTGAAATAAAGAAAAAGGCAAATGTGTAATCTACCAACTTACTTTGAAAGTAAAAAAATTTAGTGAGCGCAAAAATAATTCAAAGTTTAATATTCCGAGTCTGAAAAAGTCATAAAGAAAGTAACTTTTTAAGTTGTAAGTCATTTAGGAAATTTATATCCTTATCTATTAGGATATAAAGTTACCCCAAGACATTTTAGGTTTTCAGGAGACATTGGGGTTACTTGTAAGCTAGGGAGCACATCACTTATTGACAAAATCTTTTTGAGAGAAAATCTAGGCTCAAAATTATAGGAAAATAATGAGGGTCTGTCTCATTTTCTTCTCCAGGAAATTCTACATGTATTTCTCTTTCTCGTAAAGTACCGGTAAGTTTCGGTGAACGAGGATCAAACATAATCTTCTGAACTTTGCAGATATCCTCGAGTCGAGAAGAAGAAGCCTTTGGCTTGGATCATGTTCGTGGTAAAGTTCAGCGGTTTAGTAGAAGCCTGAGAGAAATTACAGCGATCCCGATTTTAGCTCCCTTTTTGCTGCAAAAGAGTAAAGTGTTCTTCCAGAAGTGAAAAATTTCCCCTTTCGTTTCATGGATGCGAAATAATCTTGAGAGAATGCTGCAAACATTTTTTTACCGTTCCTTGAATTCAATTTCAAGTTACGTCCTCTTTACTAAAGAAAATGATTCCTCAAACAAACTCGATTGTTATATATTTTTGTATATTTGAAAGTTTGAGATGCTTTACATTGTATTAGTTACTCACATATATGTCAATTGAAAATGTCTTTTTAAAGTTTGCTCACCTGAAAAATAAAATAAAAAATGGTATAAGATTTTTTTACTTGCTGTGAATTGTAAATAAACGAAAGTGTATAAAGGTAAGTACTGAGATACATAAATCGACAAGAATGTAGACGTGATACCTAGTACAAAAGTTCACAAAAATTTTTCACGGTCATTGAAATCAAGAAATTAGAACTCTTAAAACAGAAAATTTGTTCATTTAAAGTAATCAAAACTGATCTGCAAATTAAAGCATTCAAAGGGGAACTCTTTTGAATTTTACACTTGAAAAATTGAAGCTTAAGAAATTTGTAATCCAGAAATTTTTAATTAAAACGCTCAATAATTTACACGCATAAAATGGAAGCTTTCAACACATTCCAATTAAAAAATCTGAAAATAAATGCCTTTGAAGTGCAAAACTTTGAATTTTAATCTTTTACAAATTGAACAGTTCAAAGATTTCTCGTTAAAAAAATAAAATATGTCCCTCTTTCGATTCAGTACAAAAATGAAAATCTCCCTTTCAAGTCGCTAAAAATCTTAAAAGGAAAAAATACCCACCTGAAAGTGAAAAGTAACCTCCTCCGATTAATAAAAAAATGAATAACCAAAATTTTATCACTTCCCACTCTATAAAAATCTTTAAAATACTAACATTTCCCCTTACAATTCGGAAAAAATAAGAATCTAAATTTCCTCACTTTCAAATCAATAAAAATGTTAGAAATAAAAAATCTCCACCTTTCAATTCAGCAAAAAATGGAAAATAAAAAATTATTCCCTCAAACACAATACACATTTTATAAAGAAAAAATGGTCTGAAATAATTCCACAAAATGTCATCTCTTCCAACTCAATAATAAACAACATAAAATAAAAAAAGGACCTCTTCCAATTCAGAAAAAATTAAAATTTCCTTCCTTCCAACTCAATTAAAATGTTAAAAAATACTAAATTTCCTTATGCAAATTCAACAAAAATTAGAAACTAAAATTTCCTGATTGCAAATCCAATCAAATGTTACAATTTAAAATATGAAAAACAAAAAAGTTCCTCTTCCTATTTGAAAAAAAATACTAAAATTTCTGCCTTTACTTTTAAAATTACTATCATAAAATCCAAACGTTTTTTATACATAAATACACGATTCAAGGCTTTCTGTTTCAAACAATTCTGTTCCAAATTGTCGAGTGTTTAATAATTGAATTAAAATTGCTCATGTGGAATGAACAGTCAAATATTGCTGAATATTACAAAATTTAAAATTTAGTTGGTTAAAAATGTAATATTTTAGACAGAAACAATATCTGAATAGGATTTTAAATGGAATAAAAGAACCTAATCATGAACCTATTATTATGAAATTATTTTTCAATTTGTAGAGTAAAATATTTTAGAATTACTCATTGTAAACTTAATGATTAAATAATTGGAAAAGTTAGCAATTCAACTGAACGCTAAAAAAAAGTTGAAATCTAACTTACTTCAAATTGGTAGGAAATTTGTGATATTTTAAGTGATTAGATATATTTTTCGTTTTACAAATATGTGCCAAAAAAGAGATAATAACTAATGAAGAAATTCGCCAAACTTTAATGTGCGTAAATAACATAAAATTTTTTTGTGAAGACGTTATTGTCCAGCATTTTCCTTTTTATGTGCATAAAGTCGTTACATTATCTTAGATAACGACCTTTTTTCTCTGAAATAGCCCCGAAGGTGTACGTATGATAAATATTTGATCAGGTCATTCCGGAAAGTGCGACGACGAAGACCAAATGTGGGAAACTGGTTAGCAACTGTTCCTATTCCCATCACGATTTTGCTCGAAAAGCAGCAGAATCCTAGCCATTAACGATTCCAACAGCGGTCACATTAATAATATAACTTACGTAAGATTAGGTAGCCCAAAATGTGAAGCTACAAGAGTAGATTATAGTATAAAGCTAGTGCTGACACCTGAGGTGTCTTGCTAAACGATGAAATTCACCTAAGTCAATTGACCTAAATTTCACGGGAATTTGTAGTCGTGTAAAATCCACAAAATCTTATACTTTTCTATCAAGAGATTGTAATTAGTCCTCTATTAAATCTTATACGCAAGGAACCTTTATTATGTACTATCTGCCACAGATTCAAAAATTTCGATCAATTCTATCCGTAGCGAAATCTTTTACTTTTTTATCAAGAGACTCTCATTAAATCTCTGTCAAATCTTATATTAAAAACAACTTTTATTAAGTCCCATCTACCACAATTTCGAAAATTTCTATCAAATTCTATCTACCGAGAAATCTGATACTTTTCTGTCAACAGTCTCATTGAAATTCTATCAAATATTATTGCGGAACAGGACTTGTATCAAAACCTATGTTCCAAAATCCGTCGAAAAATCTTATATTTTCCTATCAAAATATTCTCACTGCATAAGATTTGATACAGTTTTGATAACACTATCTTCGTAGAAAAGTATAAGATTTTTTGAAGAGTAGAATTCGACAGAAATCTTCCAGGTTCTGGAAAATAGGATTTGATACAAGTCTGCTGCTGTAAAAAACTGCTGATAGAAAAAGTATAAGATTTTACAACAGATAGAAGTTAATAGAAATTTTCGAGATTTAGAAACACAGAATTAGACACAACTCTGGTTGTGAAAAATTAAATTTTTAATTTTTAAATTAATAATTTTATTACCATAAATTAATTTAATTAAATATAAATTGAAGTTAAAATTAACCTTGTTCATCGATAAGATAAGATTTCTCGGCAGATAGAATTAGACAAAAACTTCCCAAATTGTAGAACACAGGATCTGATGCAAGACTTGTTTTCTTATTGCATAATTTTTTATAGACTTTTAATAACAATATCATGGTAGAATTTTTTCGAGGAGCAGAATTCGATAGAAATCTTCTAAGTTCTGGTTAACATGATTTGATACGAGTTTGGTGCGAATAAGATTTGGTATGAGTTTTCATAAAAAACTGTTGATAGAAAATAATACGATGTCTCGGCAGATACAGTTAGATAAAAACATCAAAAATTCGGAAACGTACGATTTAATAGAAGTCTTCTACAGTTAAGATTTAATAGAGTTTCGGTGAGTTAATGTTGATAGAAAAGTATAGGATTTTCCGACAAATTTTGACAGGCTTGATTTGATTTTTATCAAGAAAGCGTATTAAAGTAGACAGCAATGTGGGATATCACATTTTATAGAATTGAATTGTATTTCTATCCAAAAAGCGTACTAAAATGGATAGGAATTTGAGATAGCGTATTTGATAGGATTGGATTGAATCGGTATAAAAAAAGTATTATAGGAATATAGGGGACGGACTGGGACAATGGCCTATTTCGCTTTGATGGAAATCAATAGCAATTCTATCCAAACGTTTGATAGAAATTGATTTTTTTTTAAGCGGGACACTTCCAATAAACATGGTTAATTGATTGTTCATTTTGACAGACTTTTTATCAGAAGCGTTCGATAGACGTATAACGAAAAATGTTTAAATTTTAGATACAGAAAAAGGATTGAAAAGTATGATTTTTTTAAAATCAAATCCTATGAAACTTTTTCAGCAGAGCAGATTCACGCAAACATTGATGACAGGTAGACTGTATTTTCAAGTACACCGCCAGTTTACCCTAATTAGGAGATAGACGGAAATAACGACCCATATTCGCCAACTATGCGGTTGAGGGTACTATGCGCTGAGTATGTATGCGTAAAGCTGCTCATTAGATTGTCAGTTTATGTTATAATTATGTACTGAGTTTACAATACGAAAAGAATAAGATCATAATTTGTCCCCCTATTTTTCTCAAAATCGCCATAATTCCCATATTTGAAAATTTGTTCCCCTATTTCCCCTTTTTTTTGAAGCTTCGATTAATTTTTCAAGAATTATAAGAAATGAAAACTATGATAAGAGAGAATATATTATGATTGGAATCAAATTTTTAAGCTCACACAGTTTTCCATCACAATTTTTTTAGTGTTGACCAAGAACCGAACTTTGAAGAATGACAGCAAGGTCAATCGTTTAGAAAATTTTGAAATTTATTTCACACTTACAATTAATTGAGATACTTTTTTTTCAATGTTCATTTTTAAACATTTCTCATTTACTGGTTGTGTAAGGTCGGAAACTTTGAATTTATTTAATTTTGAATGAGGCTTTTGAAACAAAACTCTTTAATTATTTAACTGCTTACATATACAGTCAATCTCAAATAAAATGCAACATTCATAATGATTTATAAAATTAACGAAAATAGACCCAATGTTAATTACCGCGAATTTCGAAAGACAAATCTAAGCGTTCTTTAGAAAAGAATGTTTCAGGTTGAATTTGTTTGGTTCAACAAACGTTATACGGTTTATGTAAAAGCCACAATTTTAGTCAATCCTAAGGCTCAGAAACTGATTTTATTATTTTAAAGATTCTTCACATTCATTTATAGTTTGGTATAAAGAATCTTTCAAGAAATAAAATCAGATCTTGATCTAATAATCCAATCCTAATTGATTGAAGCCAAAGCATAAAAATCCATATAACTTTGGTTAAATAAACAATTTTAACGTAAACCATTTTTTTCTGGGACAAGATCAATTTTCACGTGGACTGAAGGTAGAGAACATTCTTAAATACAATCGTGTTCTATTTCAGTTCAGTTTGAATTTACACTGAATATGCGCAACAAACAATTTTTTCATATTTTAATTTAGAGTGTATTTTTCTTTAATCGAGTCTAAAGTTGTTGGGCTTGAAATTCAAATTATTTGAGTTACACTCGGCTTTCGATTTGCAATTTGGTGTCTTAAATAATTTTTTAATCGAAATTCCAGACGCTTTTAAATTTAGAATTATTCTAATTTTAATATTTTACTTTTCAATTCAGTTTTGAGTACTCGTAATTAAAGATGCTCAGATATAAAGTCTTGGATATTTAAAGTTTGAATGACATGGAAAAATGGTTTAAAAAACGTGAAAAAACAACAAAAAACTTCTGAGATTTTACTGGACTAATGAATGTAATCAGAATGTAATTTTTTTCTAAAAACTACACTTGCTTGCAATTATTAAATAGAAAATGAATTATGAAAAGGTAAATTTAAAATTTTGACTACAGACACAATAAAACCACAGAATATTATTACAAATAATCATCATTAATATAATGTTATTCGTATATATTTTGAGGTCTCCACAATCCCCTTACTTTCAAAACCTATTTATTATTGTCCAACTTGATTAAAAATATAAAAATGACCCTTGGAGCTGAGAAATATCGTTTTAAATTAATATTCAAATAAACTAGCATTAGTTTCCAATCAATCTATTAAATCAGTTCTCATTCTGTGGGATGGTTTGAGCGGTGCAGCGTATGTTTGAAAAATCTCGGGCTTACGCTTGATTATCGATCTGCTTCAGCAATCGCGACTTCACATCCGCCTGCAGGCGGAACTTGATATATACAGGAGAATGATTCCTATACGCTATTTTAATGGCGTTATCGGATTTGCCCTTCCTCCTGCTGATAAAGTCTCCCCCGAAGGGAAAATTGACTCTACGATACTTCCAGATGCTTCTGAGATTTTCTTTATTTTTCCTTTCCTTTTTATTTGTTTCAATGCCAGTATTAGAAACTTTAGAGCCACGCGTTAGCATTTTAGATTCCAGAACACTCTGTTTTCGCTTCAGGCTGTATCGAGCAATAAAGACACGAACGATTTCCGATCACGGATCCATTTCCCCGTGACAGAAACGAATCAGCCACGGTATGCCGAACCTCTTCTTACCCCTAGTTTACTCTCAATTCGCTTTAAAACTATCGATGGAATTTAAATCACGTAGAATAAATATTGAGTAACTTTTAATTATACTTGACTTTATTTATTAACTCGAATTAAACGATTTTTAAAAACCTAAACTTCGTAATTACTGTTAATATTCAATTTTAAACACGTTTAGTTATTAAATCTTGAATTTCTTACATTAAAGATGCCAAGTCCAGAGACGGTATAGTTTGACAGTAACTTTTAAAGACACAACCAAATGACAAATATATATAATGATAAACACTATTTTAATTACAAACGTTCAGATTATTATTGGAAGTCAGTTGAGTCAATTGACAATAAAAGGTGAGGCATTTGCTGTCAATTTTTCAAAAATTTACTGTATTTACATTCATGATTTCCCAGATATATCAAATTTTTTTCTAATGCTTTTTCACCACTAGAAAAGCCTCAAACACTTGAAAAATTCTTTCGTTATTTTTTCAGATTTGACAATTGTTTCTTTCAAATCAGGGGTCCATTGAACCTAAATTATCGCCTGGCGATCGTTAATTTAAAAAAATTAAAAATGTCTAGAGACTTTTAAGACCTTCTAAGACATAAAAAACGGGCATACAACAAAATACCAACGCTATGAAAATAACAATTTCAATAACATTTCCAGAACCCCAATACACTACCTTCCCACATAGTTCTGATTTCGATATCTATATGATTAATTACAGGATTTACAGGACGGATTAAAAATGTTCTCAAAAATCGAATTTTTAATTTAAAAGAAAATGGAGAAAACCCATTTTTAGATAAACCATTGCAGAATTGAATCTTAAAAAGTTTAATTGGAAAATGTTTCTAGAGTTACGAGAAAATTTAGGAAAAATTGTAAGGAAAAAAAAGTGATGATTGACTTTCTAGCTACTGAGTTGCTGAGTCAATAATAAAAAGTATGTTGAAAAAATAGTATTAGGTTTAGAGAAAATAAAGGAGAGAGTTTTTTTCGCTCGAGGAGCACGTTTTCTCAAACTGAGCTATTTAATTTTTTAATTTTTTGGTATGAACTTGAATACTTTCAGGCATTCGGGAATTTTCGGGAGGGGGATTTAACTAAATTTGAAACATTTTATTATTCTTTAATATTAATAATGATAGAATTTTAAGATTGAAGTAGCTGAATTCATAAATCGCCGACTTTTGCGGGTTATTTATTTAAAACGTTTTACTGTTTTGTTATTTTTCAATTTAAAAGTATAAAATTTTAATATGAAGTTAAAATCAACAATTTGGGAATCTCTTCAGTTGTTACTGGATTTTTAAGAGATGGAAACAGCTATTTCAATTTAAAGCTTTCGCCTACAAAATTTGAATTTTTGAATGTAACCTCGAATTCAACCGTCAATTTTAAATCCCTCTGATTTGAAACAGGATTTTATTTCGAATTATTCATCTGTTTCGCTTTTTAATTATATTTACTTTTCGATTTAGGTTTCTATCAATGACTGTTCACTTTTGATAATTTCTCTTTAAAAATGTTGAAGTTTCGGACGTAAAAGAAATTTAAGTATAAAATTTTTCCATTTTGGAAGTTTTTATTTAAAAAAAAGAATAGTCGTGCAAGTACAAGAAAATGACTATATAGAAGTGCAAATCTAGAAAAGTTCTATAAAAAATATATCTTGCTTCTTAGTAACATCATGCATCGTTTACGAAAAAGAAATAAAATATAATATTTATTTTTAAGAAAACGGCCTTAAAAAATGGTTGAGCCACCATAAAACTGATAGAATGCCTTCATTATATAAGCAGAAACTGGAAAAAATATGAAAAAATAAATAAATAAAAAAGGTGGGATTTTCCAGAAAATCTTTTTTCATCGAATTTCGAATAAATGAAAGAAAGAAGGAAAACCTCACCTTTTTATTTTTTCCAATATTGTTAAAAAGTTTCTATCAATATAAAAAAGGCATACCACCAGTCTTATGTGGGCTAAAAAAATATGAGGCCTGTTAATTTTTTTTGCAATATCATTTTTTGTCGTAAACAATGCAAGATACCCCACGTCGATTAAAAAAGAAAAACCTAATACCTACGCTCGTTCGGCAAATACAGCATTTTGAAAAAAATGTCAAATGACTGTAAAAATAAAAATTAATTTATGGTCAAACTGTAACATAAGTGACTTCTTGACTTTCCTTGAAATTTTGCTTATTTGGTCTATTACGCTTAATGTTTGTCTTTCGGTTTACTTGCCTTTTTATGTGACATTATGCGTGAGTGTGTGGAGTGTAGGGGTGGGGGTTGAAAAAATATATTTAATTTACACTGACTCTATTGAAAGCTCTGGCAATGTCTAAACTCAGGAATGAGATGAATATTAAATAACAGATTCATGACCAGAAAAAATAAGTTCCAAGTAGAAAAGGTAAATGTTTGGTCAGGCTTCAGTCAAGAGTCAGCCGGAACGCAAGGGAGACCAACCCTAAGTAATATCTCTATTAAATAATGTATCGTGGTCAATTGAAAAATAGTAATTAAGCAACTATTTTTAGATTCTCAGCACTATATAATGCTTTTTATCCCAGGAAGGTCGAAAGTGCACAATGACAATGGTCGAGTATCGCTTTAATCCAAGGCAAGCAGCTATATTTCTTAAGTCCCGAGGGTACGTTCCAGATAGCGAAACACGAGCGGTGTTTAAATAGGTCTTCTATAGGTATAATAGGAAAAGAAACTAAGTTTGAGCTTGGATGTGGAAAATCCATCGGACCGAATCGATAAAACAATAAACGTCGTGAAACTTCTGCTTGATCGTCGCTAATGGATTTATTGCTCTCAGGTCTACTTTTGTCACGTATTAAGAAGGTTTTGAGTCCCAATGAGTGCTTATGACTTTTGAAATGCCATTAAAATTGAGTCATAAACGGAGAAATAAAAACAAGTGGCGGATGAAAAGCCGGGATAAAATTATCGTTTTCTTCGATTTAAACAAAAAATGTAATACTTGAACTCAAATTAATACATGCAAGTGGAATTAAGAAATTAATTTCTCTTAGAACTTTTTAAACAATTTATTTGTATATTGAACCAGGGTTGCAAAACATAATTTTGAACATAATTGTGAATACGTTATTAATTTATTATTCTCAGGGCTAACACAGCCTAATTTACTGGAGAAAAATGAAAAATTGAACTATTTAAACCAAAAAGTCACCAAATGTGACTAATTTATAAACCAAAAGTAACTGAACCGACTAATGTACATAAATATTGTGGCGAATGTCCTTTTAAATTAAAAAATAATTCCAATGATGCAACAACAGATATGCAAACAATCCAAAAAGTTCCATTGATTTTAGTCAAATCGGAGTGACTTTTGAGGAATTTAAGGGGAATGAGAAGAATTCGATGAAATTCATAAAAATTCAGGGTGAATTTAAAAAATCTCAAGTGAATTGAAAACAATTAGAACATATGAAAAAATGCATTGAACTCAGTAAGTTTGAAACGAGTTTGAATAAATTCCGAAGGATTTAACGAAATGCCTAAGAAAATAAGGTGAGTTAGAAAGACTTAAAGATGAATTTAACAATACTTTAGAAACCATTGAATGAAGTAGAATTGAGTGAATTACAAAAATGTAAGAAAATTATGAAGAATTTAAAAGAATTCAGAATGAATTAATATGCATTCAAGGTGAAATGCAAATGAATTCAAATTAATTTGCATAAAAAAATGTGAAAATCTCTTCAAATCTTTCATGTAACTTATAAAAGTTCCACGAGAATTTTAACAAATTGAGGATAAATTCGTGAAACTTCAAAACAATTCAAGTTAAGTTGAAAAGGATTCAAGTGAATTGAAAAAAATTTAATCGAAAAAAATTGCATTGTAAATAATATAAAAATATAAAATCTGATAATATTTCCTCAAATCCTGGAAAATTGATTAGAATAACTGGAGAGTTTTTAAAATCCCTTAAAATCAGTAAAATCCTCGGAATTTTTATAAACCTCCTTGGAATCTTTTAATATACCCTAAAATATTTTGAGCTGCCCTATAATCTTTTGAATTCTTTGAAATCTCTTCAAATTATTGAAATCAATTGAGAATTTCTTGGAATCTTTTTAAATATCCTAAAATCCGAGCTAAAGTCTTATCAATTCTTTAAAATCTTCGGAAGTACCTTAAAATATTCGAAAATCTTTGAAATCCTACGTAATCCGTTAATTCTTGTGAATAAATTCTTCAAAGCCCATTAAAATATTATCAATCACGTGAAATTCCACAAAATTCTATGATATTTGATGAAATCCTGTAACTTTATTAAAATACCTGAAGAGCTTTTAAAAACCCTTGAAATCATCGAAATCCTTGGAGATCTTATAAAATCCTTTGGAATCTTTTAAAAAATATTAAAGCTTGGAATTAAAAAAAAAATATAAAATCCTTTGTAATCCCTTAAAATTACTTAAGTCTATTTAAAATTCCTTGGGAATCTTTTAAAATATCCTAAAATGTTTAAAATCCTTCGAAATCTTTTAAAATCTCTAAAAGCCTTTTGAATCTTTTAAAAATTCCTTGAAATTTGTTGAATTACCCTAAAGTTTTTGAAACCCTTTGAAATCTCTTTAAATGATCAAAGTCAATTAAAAAGTTCTTAAAAGCCTTTAAAACACCCTAAAATATTTCAGAAGAAATCAAGAATATTCAGAAATACCTAAATTAAATAATGGTTAAACCTTGGGGTCTGTGTTTCACTATATTGAAAGAAAAGTCACTAAATTGATATTTTTATTTTAAAAAGTGACTATAGTGACTTTATTCTTGAAAAGTAACTAAAAGTGACTGTATGGCCTGATTATTCTGGAAACTTGAAATGATTCTAACAGAAATTCCCTAATTCTTGCAATTTTTTTCAAAGTCCCTGAATTTTCCCTGACCAACAAAATTCCCTGATTTCCTGCTTTTCTCTGACGTGCGGCCACCCTGTAATAACAAAACCTTTTTTTTTATAGTGAATATAAAATGCGAAATAATGGACTGATAAGAACTGAGAAAGTATAATGAAAAGGGACATAAATTGAATTATTAACCAGAGTCGAATAATCTTGACTTCAAGCCTGGCTGCTGGGAGAATGCGGCTATAGATGTCACGCACAGATGCCGCATGTCACGACAGCAAAACAGCCCCTGTTTCGCGAACTTTGCACTAATGTACTTGCGCGTGTTTATGCGGCTTTTGTAAAAACGCGACACGGCATTAATAATTATTCCTTTCACGTAACTCAGTTAATTCTCTATCTACAACATAACTATTAACTACACTCTCAAAAGTTGCAATAATTATTACTGAGAAACTTTATGTAACATTCTCTCCGATTCATGAAAAAATCGATATAATTATATACATAAAGTACCTAAACAAATTTGCAGTTTTATGCACCTCTCCTCACATTAGAAAAGGCAAGTTGGGACTTGATTGAAACATTGGATTTTTTTTTAAATAGAAAAAAATCTATATGCACTTCAAGCCGGCTTGATTTCTTTAAATTATTACACATTTTTAAATGAAAATTACTTCTTTCCTTAAATGAATCCAAAAGCCCAGTTGAATCTTCGAAATTCAATTTATTCGAATATTCAATTTTATTTTTGAGCCGAGACTACATGTACCGAAATTTTGGTACAGATAGTCAAATTTTTTTGGTAAAAATAGCAGGAGCTGGAAAAGAGTCTACATGTACCGAAATTTCGAAAAGAATAGCGGGATTGTTTCCGTACGTCTAGACACTCTCATACTTTGAATTCTATTTTCCCAAAAAATTAAGCGGGTTAGATGTACAGTCAGATTTTTTTCTATTTCGAAAAATCCAATGTTACAAGCGTGTCTAAATTTGTATTGGAAATTCGAATAAACGACTGCACACCTCTAATTAAAAACTACCTAAATCTTTCTCCTGTACAAGCTGCAAATTTTATTACTTCATGTCACTCCGTAATTTTCGAGGGCACGCCAACATTGTTGGTGCACATTTACTTTTACTGGAAAGAAATAATGAGAGAGCAGAAGTACAAATTATGGACTACAAACTGACAATTTAAATTAATGGGCATTGGGTAAACCATTTCTCAGAAAGTTCTTCCGGAAGAAGTTTACATTTTTCTCGTAAAAGTCCAATTATTAGTAAATTATGTAACAAAACATAAGATTAAATTACCTCTGAATGTTATTTAATGAATTTACAATAATAACCCTAAACGTGGGAAATATCTTTTATACATTGCAGGGATCACAGTCAGTCTAATATTCCCTCTTTTCACCTATTTCTCAAAATCGACTATAATCCCTAAATTTGAAATTTTGTGCAATTTTTTCCAGTTTGGTAGGAAATACCTATTTCTTTAGATCGAGATGATTCCATATAGAAATGTTGCCTTTTTGGGTATGAAACACTCCATTATTTAAAAAAAATTTGGTCAATATTGAAGTCAATAGCAAAGGTCATGCAGGTAAAAAGAAAGTTTTTTTTATTTTTTATCTAAATTCAGAACGGCATTGAAAAAAATTGTATACAAAAATTGAATATCTACAAATATTACACCTTTTCTGTTGTTTCATTTTTTTGGTATGGTATATTATTTAGACAAAAAAGACTCAAGAAAGTATAGCAGCCATTTTTTTAAACTATATGTTCATATTCTAATATATTTTATTGAGTCATTTTTACCTAAATAATATTAAGGAAACACGTAAAACTCGAAATTCGATCAATTTTTTATTTTTTAAGAAAAATGTGTTTCACCACGGGTATGAAATTTAGATAAAAAATGGGAAGAATAGATTTTTTTAACTTTATGATCGTTGCGCTCGGCTTGGAAGTTGGCCAATTTTTTTGAATAGTGGAAGTGTTTCATACCCCAAAAGGCAACTTTTCCGTATGGTACAATTTTGACATAAAAAGTTGCTATTTTCGACCTGCCCAGATGAGCATGCAGGATTTTTAATTTAAAAATTAAAAACACCCAAAATTGCAAATATTCAATCTTTTACTTGTGATCCTAAAGCCGCGAGATAGATAGCGCTCTTATTTTCATTATCTTTTGTTGCAAAGATATATTTTTATCTGAGATAAAATATTCTTGTAAAGGAAAGCCTATGTATACGTAAATCTGGTAAAGGTACGACTTGTAATTTATGATTTCACACCTTTTCATATTCATTTTTATACAATCGGCAAGGTCTGATGTACTGTGCGAAAAAAAATTTTTTAATGATTTTTTGGGCTCTTTTTATGCTGATTTAAAAAAATTCGATTGAATGTAAAATTATTTTCTTTCAAATCATTCCTTAATGCTTTTAAAATTTTCTGAAAGTATTTGATGTAAATAATGCAGCAATGAATTGTTTCAGCCTATCCGAGTTATATGCCTTTTGCAAAAAATTATGGAAGTGGAAAAATTGCAACAGAAGGCTAGTCGTGAAAACAAAAACTAGTTAAACGCAATATGGTTATTGAGGATACTCGTGATTATCTCTGTTTCTGTATTTCTTGCTCAAACAATCTACAAAGCGCAATGTACTGTAAGATTATTTAAAAACAATTCTCTTTAATACCCTCAAAATTTTCGAGAAATATTTGATGTGAAGATTCCAGCAATAGATTCATGCTTTCAATAAAAATATAGAAAGATATCAATATGCTATGATTGAGTCAACAGTGTCGCGAAAGGGAAAAAAATCTCACACTTGAGATAGTTTTTTTCTTATATTATTTAATTTATAAATCAAATGCAGTTTTATTTGTTAATCCAATTTGTCGTTTCTTATGAAAGTGTTGCATTTATTTCATTTTTAGGCTTTCGTAGGTTACCCGGAAACCCTTATATCGACGGTCGGGTATCGTTTACCACTCATAGCTCGTACAATATTGGTGCTAGAGGGTTGAGATTTGGCATGGATGTGAACCAGCCTTCTTATACTCAAGAAAAATATTTTCATTCGCTTATCTATTATGGATTTTTCATCAGTGGCTAACAACTAAGAAAAATGAAGACATTATGAAATTAGGCTTTTCAGACTCCTATGCTGGAAGTTTTTCCTTTAATCCGCTTTTCTTCGGGGACGGCTCAAATTGAAGCTCTTGGTATGTAGAATTGCCATAGAAAATAAAATTTGCTATCCTATATTCTTCTCTTGTTTCTATCATTGGTTAAAACTAAGGAAAATGAAGAAATTTGGCCTTTTATACCTCTATGCTAGAAGCTTTTCTTTTAGTCCAAATTTTCTCGAGGATGACTCGAATTGAAGTTCCTAATATGTAGAATTGCAGTAAAAAATAAAATTAAGATATGCCATTTTCTCTGTTTTTTTATATCAGTGGTTAAAAATATGGAAATGAGATTTTTTGTTTTCATGGTTTGGAATTAGTCTCGAATCGCGAAACCCTTCCTTGAGGGCGCTCGCCGACTTCTTTGGCAAACATTTTTGTTCATTACGCTGGTAAAAAAATCCCCTTTTTTCGAAGAGATATTTTGCCTGCAATTGAACTGCTAATCCACTGTGATCCCTGCATTATGCATTCGGAAATGCCAGCCTAGGCTAATAATTATTGGGTAAGAAGATAACATAATTAGGATGCTCGCAAATGAGCATGAAAATGAACAGAATACAAGACAAATGTGAAATTATTAGCCTAGTCTGGTTTACCTTTTCACCTACACTGCACACTTTACACCCGCAAAGCACACGGTCTCAGAACCGTGATAATTAGACGCTGACACGCAACCTCTTCTCTTGTTAGCTTCTGCTTCCCTTCAAGAATTACCGAGAAACAACACAAGAGTCAGATTGTGACTCTCATAATGATTTATTTTATCTGATCACTTATACCATTTTGCAATTTATTTTAATTGAATCGCAATATTTTGCTGAATTTTAAATCGCAGGACTCGGATTCACTCCGGAGATAAAAAATAGTGTAAAATTACAAGTGTTTTCCACATTTTTTCCACGGTCATTTGAAAAAATACAAAATCTCACGCTGACAGTTCCATTCCAGGAAATTTAAAGAGACTTTTACAGGAAGAGAAGAATGTCATTAGAGAAGAATGACCACATAAAATGAAACTAATCAAACTTCGATTTAAAGCATTTGCAATGACTAAGAAAATCTTTGGAATACTTTGGAATACTTTGTAGGTTTTAGTTTTTTTGGTGAATTTAACCACTTTCAAAGTTGAAAAATTTCAATTTTATGTTTCGGTGTTTAATTTCAACTTCATTTTTCTACAAGCTTGAGGCTTTTCTATTTCACTTTTCAAGGTTAAAAGTTCAATGAAAAAGTAAAAAAATTTCAACTGAAAAGTTAATTTGCAAAAAAAAATCATTTTTCAACCAAACAGTTGAATTTGGAAAAAAAGCTGTAGGCCAAACAGAGTTGCATTTACAACCAAATAGTCGAACTTTTAAGCAAAAGAAACGAATTTTCAACAAAATAGTTAAATTTTTAAATAAAGAATTGAATTTCCAATTTAAAAATATGTTTTTTCAACCAAATGGTCAGCTCATCAAACAAAAAAGATTGAACTTCAACCAAAAACAGTTGCCTTTTAAACCAAACATTTCAATACAAAAGGACGAATTTTCTATCCCAAAGGACGGACGTAAAAGACAGACAAATTTTCGAACAAAAAATATGATTTTCACAAAGCAGTTGTTGAATTTTCAACCTACAAAGATGCATTTTCAATCAAATAATTGAATCTACAACTAAAATGATGAATCTTTAACAAACAAAAAAATTCATTATCAACAAAGAAGTTCAACTTTCAGCCAAGTAGTGAAATTTACCATCGAAGAAGATGAATTTTTATCAATGAATGTAATAGCTGATACTAATTATAAATAATTATGAATAAAAAATAGTTGCATTTTTAAACAAAAAAAAAAGAACTTTCAGACTAGAATGACCAATTTTCAGCAAACGTTGAATTTTAAGCACTAAAATATAAATTTTCAGCCAAAAGTTGATTTTCAAGCAAATAGTTCATTTTTTTACCAAAATAATAAAATCTTCAACCTAAACACGAAAGTTTCTAACAAAACAGTGAAATTTCCAAGGCAAAAAGAAGGTTTTTCAACAAAACAGTTGAATTTTCAACCCCAAAATGTGACTTCTCAACAAAATAGTTAACTCTTTGATCAATAAAATGAACTTCTAAGAAATTAGTTCAACTTTCAACCCGATGGTTAAATTTTCTATCAAAGAAGATGGCTTTTTCACAAAATAGTTGAATTTTCAACATAATAATTTCAACCAAATAGCAGGATTTTTAACCGAAATACGGGAATATAAGAAATAGTGTGACTTCTGGAATTATTATTAATTAGGAAGGATTTCAAGTCTGAACTGTTTTCAAAACAGAAAACAAAATATGATATATTTATTCATGAATGTGATTAAATCCAATAGCTGATTTTGAAACTCTTTCAATAAAAAATATGTTGAAGATTAAGCTTTTTATTTGGATATCATAAAAAATTTGAAGCAGTGAGATTAAAATATGAATTTTTCAATTTTTCTAATAATCGATTTTGAAATTATTCGATTTCGAACGTTTTCTACTTAATGTTTAACTAATAAGTTTCGAATGAGATTTAGAATATTTCAAGATGGAAATTAGGAATAAAAGAATTTAAATTATTATTTAGATTATATTTTTTAGCTATTTAATTATTTTTGTATTATAATTTGAATTATTATAGTCCGGATAAATTGTTATATCAGCCTTTTAGGACTATTTTCCGATTTTCGTAAGATATGATACTTTATCGAATCAGCGAAGAAGTTCAAAAATATTTTTAAACGTAGACGGAAGAAATAATCGCATTAGCGATTAATTACGAAGAAATAGGGGCATTTAATGTTTTTTTTTTTTTTTCTTAAAAATGATACCATCGCTTTAAAAAAGCGTCAAATAATGTCAATAATGGCTTGAGTCCGAGCCCCGTAATCGAGAAGATATTCATAACATCAATTTTTCAGTCCCCTATTTTCGATCGTATGTTTTCCAACAAAAGAATAGAATATCTTAAAAGGAAACACCTGTCGCATTCCATATATATACCATTTCCAGAATCAGAGTCCGGAAATATCCGAAAGAGCTTAAGTTTTCAAACGAATTCGACATTTCCGGTCGATAGGTCGATGAAGGAATCAGACCTGAGGTCCCTTTAGCTCAGAATATATCGGAATCACGATCTGTCTCGATCAGAGGACCTGTGTATGTTCAACGTGTGGCTGATTTTGATACAGAAGACGCTTACTCTGTGCTTCAATCTCAATGCATACATTGAACCATGCAACGTCTGCAAAGAACTTGGGCACACGTTAGATGTTACCTTGCACATCAGGGCTGAGATAGTCAAGGTAAGATCAAACGGTAAATTCCCCCGAGGAATTCCGTTGGTTAGAACAAAACTACAGAAACAGCACATTTTAGCTCCATCTATCTATTCGAACAAATACGGATGCAAGTTGGTGTGTCTGTATTGAGGAAAGGTGTGTCTTGCACACTGCAAAAGTTGCACACACCTGAGTTGAAACCACCACTCCCTGGGATAAAAGTGCATGTTCTACAGTTCTTTTTCACGTCACTGAACTTGTCTTTCTTTTACGAGAACTGAGCATTTTTGCTGAACAGAGCATATTTATTGTGTTTCTGATGTGCATAGGAAGTCATCCGTGAGAGAACTTTCCACAAAGGGTTACATTTTCCCTTTGGAATGACTGATCCAAAATATACCAAAGGCGTAAAGCTTAGGATCAGCTGAAACTGATTCTGGAATTTTTCTTATATTTAAGAGAAAATATTTTGAAAGTGTAACACAGGGTGGACGAAAAGCCTCATTTTAAAAATTCATTGAACTGTCCCTAATTTTTCCCTGACCAATTTTTCATTTTCCCTGGCCAATAATATGTAAAGACCGAAATTATAATCCTGTAACATTTTGATATAGAACATTTTATAAATGGAATGAAGAAATTTTTAATTTACAATTATAAAGTTTTAATTTATTATTCTCAGGGCTGCCACCAGACTAATTTATTTTTAAAAAGTGACTAAGTGATTAAAAGTAACTAATATGACATGATATTGTGACGTATGTTCTTTTGAATTTGAAACAATTCAAAAGCATTCATAAATTCAAAATATTTGAATGAATTAGAAGAAATTAAAGAAATTAACAAAATTCCATTGATTTCAGTAAAATTGTAGTAAATTTGGAGGAATTCAAAGGCAAATGAGAAGAATTCGATGAAATTCATAGAATTTCCAGGTAAAGTATAAAAAAAATCAAGAGAATTGGAAAGAAAATATGAAATAATTCATTGAATTCAGTAAGTTTGAAATGAGTTTAGAAAAATTGAAAGGAAGTGAAAAGAATTTGACGAAATGCTTAAGAATTCAAGATGAGTTTAGAAGACTTGAGGACCAATTAAACAAAGACTACAATTCTCAAAGACCCCATTGAATATTCAATATTTGAAATCACTTGAATCTTTGAAAAATGTTGAAAATACATTGGAATCTTTTACAATAATCTAAATTATATAAAATTCTTTGAAATCTCATTAAGTTACTGAAATAAACTGAAAATCTCTTTAAAATTACTTGAAATGGTTTTTATTCCCAAAATTTTTTTTAATCCGCTGGAACCACTCCATATTATTGAAATCAATTAAAAATACTCTCAGATATTTCAAATCCTGTAAAATGTTTTGAAACTCCTTGACATTTTTTAAAGTTCTTGAAAATTTCTTGAAATTTCTATAAATACCCTAAAATCTTTAGAATTCTTTGTAACCCTTTCGGGTTATTGAAATCAATTCAAAATTCCTTGGAATTTTTCATGTGGAAGTACAAGAAATCTGATATTTTCTGAAATCCTAGAAAATTTGTTAAAATACCTTAAGAGCTCTTAAAATTCCTTTAAATCATCGAAATCCTGGGAAATCTTATATAGTATCTTGGAATCTTTCAAAATATCATAAAACCTTATAGGTTTTGTAAAATCATTCCATATCTTTTGAAATTCTAGGAAGTTCTAAACGTATAAGCGCATGAAAATTTGCTTGAATTCATTAAAATCATCAAAATTGTTGGAAATCCCTTGAAATTTTTGAAAATTCTTCAAAATGCATTAGAATCTTTGAAAATATCTAAATTATAAAAATAAATCAGATAATTGGAAAATCCTTGGAAATTTCTAAATGTCTTGAAAATGCCTTAGTATGATTTGAAATACTCTCAAATACTATCAAATCTTTTAAAATCTTTTGAAATAATTTTAATATTTTTAATACACTTGAAAATTCCTGGAAGGTTTTTAAAAATACTCGAAGATATACTGAAAAATATTGGAATATCTTCAAATTATTGGAATCTATTCAAAATTTCTTGGAATCTTTTAAAATGCCCTAAAATGTTTTAAACTCTTTGACAATTTTTTAAATCCCTTGTAACTTTTGAAACTTTTTAAATAAGTAACGCTTTTGAAAAAAATTTAAAAGAGTTCAGAAAAATTCAGAAATAGGTATAGACTTGAATTCACTAGTGGTTAACACTTGGGTTAATTTAATCAAAGAAGAGTGACTGAAGTGATCTTTTCATTTAAAAGAGTGACTATAGCGACTTTATTTTTGAAAAGTGACTAAAGGAGACTGTGTGGCAGTCCTAATTATTCTTGAAATATACTTAGAGTGCATCTTGCAGGAATTCCCTGGCTTTTAATTTTTTTTAATCCCTGACTTTTCCCCGTCCAACAAAATTCCCTGACTTTTCCCCGATTTTCAAGTTTTCCCTGACCTGTGGTCATCCTGAGTATTCAACTTTATCGAATCCTAACCAAAAGAAAGCAAAAGATTCGCTACTTTTTGGAAGATGATTTTTATCTAAAATTAAATCAGACCACTGAGTATTCTGACCCCATTTCAGATAGAAATCTTACTCCCAACTTCGTATAAATGATCTTACTGTGATTTCTTTTGCTATAAAATAATCATATACCAAAATAAAATGACATTCAATCAGTAAATCTCAGTATTTTGAATTCAAGAATTTTACTACCATTTAAAGTATATGGAGCGGGTGAAATTGAATTTTAGTCTTTTTATATATTTTACTGCTCTTCCATAACAGAGCATAAGATCATATAAATATGTTTTACGACAGACAGGAGCCATTCGGAGGTAATTTCTTTTCGCAATTCGTTCCTTTCGACAAAATTTTATTGGATGATTCGAGTGATCGATCTGCTGATACTCGCCACATTTAATTTTCATCTGAGAGAATGCATTTCCTACTCGAAGCCAGGAGAACTCTTGGACTTGGACAGTGGACACTGACTTACGACCTCGTAATCTCGTGAGTAGCGTCGCAGTTTAGACAAGAGCTGTAACTTTCCTCGTCTTCGTAGAACCGCACTCGGTAATGCATTATTCCTGACTTTCGTGAATTATATTTGAATTTAGAATCAGAATTACTATTTTCACACCAAGGGCATCTTACTAGCTTCTGCATTATTGTTTTCCTGGCGTGAGAAAATTTTCGAAGGTACTCTGAGCAACAGGGAATTTTCTAATGGCAATATCACCAGAATTTTTAATATGAGGGACAATCCATAAACCACGTAAGCATTTTGAGGGTGGACGGTAGAAGGGATCAGTGAAAGGAACCTTACAAACTTGGACAACGTTTAGTATGTTTCCTCTAGGTAAATTTGAAAAAAGATTGCGAATTGTGTGAAAGATGGTCCTGCAACGGTGCAGCTCTACTTTTTCAAAAGTGTTTTTTCCCCTGATTTTAATAAAGTTCCCCTTTCCTCTATTTCTCATTTTTTGCGTTTAAATGCGAACTTAATTAATAGAACCCAGTAAGAAAATCCAACTATTTTTGGTTAAACATTAATTTTTTTTGTTGCGAGGCGTCTTGCAATATTTTTGGTTTGGAATTCATCTCGTTTGGTTAAAAATTCGACTATTCGGTAAAAGATTTAATTATTGTTGAAAGTTTGGTTGAAAATTAATGTTTTTGACTCAAAATTGAACTATTCTGTTTTTTGTTAAAAACTTACATTTTTTGAAGATTTTTCATTTTAAATAAGTTAAAGCTAATTTTTTTTGTCTACTGGTCTGATAAAAAAATTGGTTGAATATTGATTTTGTTCTCAAGTAGTGAAAAAATGGCTCTGAGATTCGAACCGATGTCTTCAGATTGCCGGTCTGATGCTCTTATCCACTAATAGAGAGGCATTTTCTCACAACCCCTAAAAGAGTCATTTTTTCACAACTTAAGAATAAAATCAATATTGAAAAAATATTGATATTAGACCAATAGGGGATGGCAGGAAAGAGTGGTTTTATAGAAAATATACACGGGCAGAGGCTAATAAGGAATATATGAGGTAGCTTAAGGAGCTAGAAGAGACGATAAAAAGGCAGGGGAGACGATGGATGAGGGTGGAAGAGTAGGATGAAAAGAGAAGGAAGGGGTAGTTATGGAAGTAAGGTAAGTTCAGAGGGTTGATGAGAAGAAAAAGAAACGGAGTAACGGTTTGATGGTTGGTCTGGAAGGGGAGCGAGAAAATAGAGGTTTGTGTAGTGATAAATGGGATGACGGGTTGAGGGGGAGTTGGAGAAGGGGCAGAAGGGGGTAGCTTTATAGGAAAGGTGTAAGGGAAGAGGCTAATGGGGATATAAGAGGTAGCTTGAGGAGCTGGAAGAGACATGAAAAGGTATAGGAGGTGGTGGAAGAGTAAGAAGAAAAGAGGAGGAAGAAGTAGTTATGGAAGTAAGGGAAGGTCAAGAAGGATGATGAGAAGAGAAAGAAAGGAAGTGACGGATTCATAATTTGACTGGGTGGGGAGCGAGAAAATAGGGGTACGTGCAGTGAAAAATGGGATGAGAGGATGAGGGGGCGAAGGGGCAGGAAGTGGTTGTTTTATAGGATAGGTGCAAGGGGAGAGGCGAATAAGGGTATAGGAGGTAGCTTAAAGAGTTAGAAGAGAGGATAAAAAGGTGGGGGATGCGGTGTAAGAGAAATGAAAGATTAAGAGGAAAAGAGGAGGGGGTAGAGATTATGAGGACATATTTCGTCACATGTTTCGTAAAATTCCGATATAAATTAACAGTGCAGAAAAAATACAGAAATGTTGATTCTGATCGTTAAAATGAATGTGACATTGTTGAATTCTTTTTCCCGAATGCATCAATTTAATTTTGTCCCGGTAGGTTTTTATACCATATTCCCTATTTCGTCGAGGCCAGTGAAACGGAACGACTCGTGTCGGGGGAAATTGGTACGGTTCACCCGAGCGGAAATCCATACCAGCGCCTACGAGGCACGTTAAGAAAAAAAAAAAAGAACGAGTCATCAGCTTTTTTCTGAATCTCGAGAAGGTGTTTCTCGAAATCAAGAAAAGCGCGACAAAAGCTTGGAAATTGATATTGACACGGCTCGAGGATGTGGGGACGGATGTGGGGAGAAACCTTGGTCAGTTCGAGGGTTTGTATAGCTCGAGTTCCTCTGAAGGTACACTTTGTGTTACGGTTCAACGACTCACAATCAGCCCGGGTTTAGGTTTATTGTTTACTATTTCCACAGACTGGCTTGCCAAATTCAGTGGACTTTTATATTTTGTTTTCGTAACGTTTACATGGCAGTAATTCGATTCCAGATATTCGTCTTGAGAATGTGAATTTCCTCGTAATGAAGAATTAAAAAAAAAGCATAGCGAAAGTAGCAGACTCTACAACCCACAATACTCACAAAACAAAAATAGGGCGAGTTTTCATGAAAATAGGGGAATAATTTTGTGAAAGAAAATTAATGTAGGTGCAATGTTGAATTTAACTTGAAACGCTTCAAATTGCGAAGATTTCAAGTCAAATTGTATTGCATTTTCAATAAAATATATGAGTTTTTAACCAAATAGTTCAAGTTTCAAACGAAAAGAGTTTCAACCAAAAGAAATGAATTCAGTACCTAAAATATAATACTAGACTTTTCAACCAGAAATAATTATCTTTCTACCAAAATTAGCTGATGAAAAGATGACTTTTTAACAAAATAGTTGAATCTTTAACAAAATAATAACATTTTAAACAAAATAATTGCAGTTTTAACAGTTTACTTTTAACCAAAACAGATTAATTTTCAACCAACAAGATTTTTTTATTGGGTTCTACTAATTCAGTTCACATTTAAGCAAAAAAAAACGGGAGAAATATGAAATTTTTACCAAAAAAGATCACTTTTAACAAGATAGTTGATTTTTCAATAAAATAATAAAATGTTCAACCAAATAGTAGAATTTGTAACCAAAAGAGATGAACTCTGTACCTTAAATATAAGAGTGGACTTTCCAATGAAAAAAATTTGAATTTTAACCTGGATTTTCTTATTGGGTTATATTAAATCACTTCGCATTTGAAGGACAAACGAAAAGAAGAGAAGGTTTCTTGAAAGCAGGGAAAGAAGAGGAATCAAAAAAGAGGAAAATTGGGGAATAGGGGAAAGAGATTGAATTCTGAAATAGTGATGGTTTTGAAATACATTTAGGAAATTGTTTGACTTTCAGGTCATGCGGTATTGACGTGTTCAAACGGAGCAATTATAATATTTTACTATTTGATAATAAATTGAATATGAAATCATTCTGCGAAGCTATAATGGAAATGCGGAACTGCGTCATCGCATTATATGGGTAACACCCAGAGGCTGATTAAAATTGACACCTGACGTAAGCACATACGCTTTGCGTATGCCACCGAATATTCTAGTCGTGCAGGAATTTGACGAGAGAATCCCTAATTTTGCCCGAAGATATTAACTTAAATTCGGATTTCAGTTTTAAATAGAGTAACTGGAATATCGATGCTACAAAACATGTAAACAATCACGATTTTCAGAATTAAAACCATACTTTTTCATTTGGAATGGTCCATCAAACTATGTCGAGAAATTAATCATTACTATGAACTAAGAGATTTTTGGTGTTTTAACCAGTTCATTAAAATCTCGTGAACTTAGTTCCAAACTCTCGGATATAAGAAAAATTCCGGAAGCATCAGTAGGCGAATCCCGGATTTTTTCCTGAATAGTTCCTGAATTTTTCTGAACAGTGCCTTTAAATTTTTACTTGGAGCTCAGGAAATCTTTCTGAATGCTCGGATATTTTTTTTCACACCTGAGGCTTCGAAACAACTTCAAGATTTTTCAGGGTTTACGAAAAACCTCCATTTTCAAGATTGTTGTATCCTGTATATATTCATGAATTTCTAAACCAAATTGTTGAATTTTCAACCTGCAAAGATGAATTTTCAACCAAATGGCCAAATTTTTCATGGAAAAGATTGAAGTTAAACTAAAACCAACTGCATTTTTAACAAAATAGTTAAATTCGGCATGACAAAAAGAAGAAATTTTCAGATGACAGTTGCATTTTCAACAAAAAAATGAATTCTGAACGAAAAATCTAATAGTTGATATTGAAAAAAAGTCAAAAAAATAGTTATATTTTTAGCCAAGGAGCTGAACTTGCAACAAAGTAATTATATTTTTAAAAAATAGTTGAATTTTCAACCGACTCATTGAATTTTCAACCTACAAAGATGAATTCTTAACAAGAAATGTAATAGTTGATATTTCAATCAGAAAAGATTCTAATTTTTAATCAAAAATAGTTGAATTTTAAAACCAAAAAGGCAAATTTTCTACCACGAAGGTAATTTTCTACCCAAAAAGACGAATTTGAACAAAAAAGAATTTTTAAGCAAATAGATGAATTTCCAACTAAAAAAGGTAAATTTTCATGCAACAAGGGAAAAGTCAAATTTTCAGTAAAAAAAAATAATTAAGAAAAAAAGAATGCTCAACAAAATAGTCAAACTTTCAACCGAAGATATTAATTTTCAACTGAAATTATAATTTTCCCTACCAAAAAGACGAGTTTTCAACTAAAAACACATCAATATCCTACCAAAAATAGAAAAGATCAATTTTCAACAAAATAGTTTAACTTTCAACCAAAGATACGGATTTTCAACTGAAATGATGACTCTTCAACTGAAATAGACATAATTGAAATAGAAATAATTAACAGTTTAACATTTTTAACATAGAATCTTTTACGAATGAAATAAAGTAGTTTCAAATTAAAATTTCAAAATTTCAAATTAATTGTCCTTGGGGGCCATAAACCACGTAGTTTATTGAGGGGGTAAGGCGAATAACCTAGTGCTACGCAATGGCGAAAAACGTAGAGAAAAAGTCGGAAAACGGGCCACAGTTATTTAAAGTGCCTCTTATACAAATTCCCTGTCTTTTGAAGGATTTCCTTCAAAATCCATAACTTTTCCCTGACTTTTCCTGACCAATAGAATTCACGAATATTTCCCTGATTCCCAGGTATTACCTAAAAAAAAATTGGAAAACGTAAGAAAAGCAATTTTTTAAATCGGGGATGAAATTGCAGGAGGTTAGTTATCGGTTGATCGTTTGTATTGGTATTTTTCGTTCGTTTTGTCGTGAGGCAGGCGCCTTAAAGGATAATAAATCTCGCGCTTTTTGCTCGATCTTTGCACACGCTCTTTGTCACTGTCATTGTCAGGTCTCTTTTGCATTTTGCGTTGTAATAACGGAAGTGTAGTAATTGAAATTCTGTATAATAATGAGAGTAATAACGAAATAGTTTGTTATTATATAGTATACATATATAGTATAACTGATGGGATTGGAAAAGAGATAAAGCAAAAGTCAGAAGACTGGCTCGACAGGGTGGAAACGTGGATCGTTTCCGTGGTGTAGGGACATCAGGTGCACGTGCGATTACACATATGTATAGCGAGGCAGAGTAACGGTTGCCAGAAATGGCATGCGAGAAAAGCATCGCTTATATGGAAAGGACGTGGCGACGAAGATTCGTATAACACCTACTTACGTGAGCCGGATCTAAAGCAATTTCCACCCGTCTTTCTACATTTAGACGCTTTCCGACTGTGAAAAAAAACTGACGGTATTTTAATCAAATTTCCCCACTTTTGAAGAAACTTGACACGTCCAACACACGCAAAGAAATAAAAAAATATGAACAGCGGGAAGAAAATAGATCTGATGAGGACAGACTTTACAGATCAAAATTCTCTCAAAAGAGGGGAAATAGTGTGATATTTCACGAAAATAGGGAAAAATTAAAAAAAATTAAATTAATGAATTTTCTAGCTGAAGAGTAGAATTTTGTAAAAAAACCTTTTAAATTCAAACCCGAAAAGATGAATTTTCAACGAAAACGTTCATTTGCAATCAAGACAGATGAATTTTCAACCGACTAGTGGAATTTTCAACGAAAAAGATTTTACATTCAAGAAAGAAAAAACATGAAACCAAATTGTTGAATTTTTTAAGTCAAGAAGACGACTTTTCCGCAAAACGGTTGAATTTTCTATCAAACTGTTGAAATTTCAAGCTAAAAGGATTACTTTTCTACAAAACAGTTGAATTTTCTACCAAACTCTAGACATTTTCAGCTAAAAAGACGAACTTTATACAAAGCGGTTGCATTTTTAGTTTGAAAATATGAATTCTAAACGAAAAAGGATACCTTCAGCAAAAAAATTGTATACCTAATAAAAACAGATTAACTTTCAACAACACAGTTAACGTTTTAGCTTCAAAAGACAAATTTTCTAAAAAACAGTTGAAATTCCAAACCAAAGATATGAATTTTCAACAGAAAATTTAATTTTCGACCAAACAGTGAAATTTTCTACAAAAAAGGTTGAATGTCAAATCCAAAAAGATGAATCTTTACCCAACAAGATTAATTTTCTTGAAAAAGGCGAAGTATTTTCAACTAAAAATGATAAATTTTCAGTCAAAAATCGAGTACTTGCATTTCAGTTGAAGAAAAATAAATTTTGAACAAACAAAAAAAGAATTTTCAACCAAAGAGATGAATCTTCAATCAAAAATGAATTTTTAGCAAAGTGGTCCAACTTTCAATCAAGCATTAAATTTTCAAACAGGTACTATTTTCATTTTGAACTAATGAAAATGAATGTACAACGAGAAATGTAATATTTGATACTTTCACCTTGCAGATTTTAATTTTTAATCAAAAACAGTTATATTGAAACACAAAAGACGAATTTTCAATGTAAAAGTTGAATCGGCAACCAAAACATTAATTATCAACAAAAAAGTTGCATTTTTAACCAAAAGCTATGAAGTTTTAAATAGTGAATTTTTCAACTAAATAACGTAATTTTTACTGAACAGTTGAATTCTAAAGCAACCAAAAAATGAGTTTTTAACCTATAAGATTATTTTTTTAGAAAAAAAAAACAAATTAATTTTCAACAAAATACATATAAATTGAACTGAAATGATGAATTTTCCAACCAAAAAGACGAATTACCAACAAATAAAGATTTCTCAGTCTATCAAAGAAAATTTCAGCTAATTTGCTAAACTTTCAAGCCAAAAGACCAATTTTCTGTAAAGCAGTTGAATCTTCAAACCGATAATATGAATTATTAACGAAAAGGTTCAATTTTAACCAAAAAAAAAGGAAATTTCGTGGGAAATTTTGAAACAAGAAGATGAGTTTTCTACCAGAAAAGACAAATTTTCAACTAAACAGATCAATTTTCAACCAAAAATGGAAAAGTTACACTGTCAGACGAATAAATTAGTTTAAACAAAAAAACGACTTTCCAACCAAATTTTTCAATTTTTAACCAAAGAAATGAATCTCCAAACAATAGAATAATTTTCAACAAAGTAGGATAACTTTTACCAAGTAGTTGAATTTTCAATTAAAAAAGATAAATTTTCAATGAAATAGTCTTTTTCAATTTTCGAATGAAATGATGAATGTCTAGCTGGAATAGTTACATTCTCAGTAGAAAAATAACGTTCAACCAAAAAAAGCGAGATTTTAAACCAAACAGTTGAATATTAACCAAAAACTATGAGTTTTTAACAAAATTGTGGAATTTTAAATAAAATAATAATAGTTCTATTGATTCAGAAGGGGAAGTTTTTTGAAAACGGGAGAAAAAGGGAAAGACAAGTAAAAAAATTGAAAAAGAGAAAAAGAAATACATTGAAAATACTCTATAAATTTGAATCAGTGTGTACTCACTGATTTTCAATGAAAATCCTTACTGACTGCAATGAGTGACCCATTTCTATCTATTTGAATCAGTGAGATTGCAATGCGAATCAGTGAAAATGCTTACTGATTAAGTGTAAACCCATTCCTCACTGATTGAAATTTAGAGAGTATTTTGTGTAAGACTGCAGCATTGGTTTAGATGTTAAAGACCCACCCAAATTGAAATAGAAGCCTTGGGAACGTAATGTAGAAGCTTGGGTAGACGATAATCGGAATGCCGATAATCTCCGCGGTGATGCGAGTGGGAATGTGCCAAAGGCAAACCGTTGAAAGAATCATACATTTCGTATCGCAAAACCCATCCAAATAACGACACATAATACACCTGTGGCTACATGTCTGATACATCTATCTATAACTATATTCTGCTATCGACTTCGACAAATTGAAATCGTTATCGCTTCCCCCAGTCTCTACGGAATCAGGCCGACAGCTGACCAAACACGAATTTCACAACAAATACCTCTATTTTTTCACATTTTAACAGTATTAAGCAAATTTGTAAAATTCTTCATTCTGGATGACGGACAAAAAATTTCATTATTTGAATCGCAGAGCTGTTTACCGACATCGACATTAAAAATGCCTTTCAAAATATGTTTCCAATCAGCGGAGTTATTTTCAGGGTGGCTGCAAAACTTCGTTGTTCAAATTCCCTGATTTTTCCCTGGCTCATTTCTCATTTTCCCAGACCATTAATATTTAGACAAAAATTATATAATCTTGTAATATTTTTAATATATAATCTTTTATACATGGAATGAAAGACTTTTTATTGTTAATTTTTTAATTTATTATTCTCAGCGCTGACACAACCTAATTTACTTTTGAGAAAGTGAAAAAGTGACCAGAGGTGACTAATTTCCACCCAAAAAGTAACAAAAAGTGACTAATGTGCATTAATAATAATATGACTAATGTTCTTAAGAATTTAAAAGAACTCAACACAATCCGATGAAATTTATAAGATTCCAGCCGAATTGTAACAAATGCAGTGTTAATTGCTAAGACTTGAAAAAAACTCAAATTAAATTCAAGAGAATTCGAAAAAGTGCATTAAAAAAAATGCAAGAGAATTATAGAAAATTCAGCGTGTACTCCAAATGAGTGCAAATGAATTGCAAAAAAATATTTGAAAATCTCCTCAAATCTTCGAAAACCTAGGAAATATCTAACTTACTCTGAATAAATTCTTTGCAAATCCATTAAAAGCATTGAAATGCTTAGAAACTTTTCAAAATCCCTTAAACATTTTAAATTCTTTGAAATCCCTTCCGATTATGGACAAATTCAATAGTGGTTAACCCATATGGGTTAATTTACTGATAGAAAACTGACTAAAGTGATATTCCCATATAAAAAAGTGACTATACTAATTTTATCTAAAAAAAAGTGACTAAAAAGCCCTGATTATTTTTGACAGTTGCTTAATGTGCCTGTTACAGAAATCCCTTGAATTTTGAATTTTTTTTCAAAACCCCTGACTTTTTCCTGGTTTCCAGGTTTCCCCTGACCTACAGCCACCCTCATAAAATGGAATCGCAGGGCCTTTACCAACATAGATATCAAAATCCCTTTGAAAATATATTTCCAATCAGCGGAGTTATTTAGCTTTTATTGGATTTGATTTTAACTCTGACGTTTGATATGTTTTTGTATCAATCATGACACTTTGTAATTGAAAATGTAATATGTTGATTACATTTATATTCGAGAGGGATTAAACGAGGAATACAATCAAATGTGACATTGATAAAGTTTTCTAATTGATGTTTGGTAATGTTCAATATAATCTCTTTGTATGCACTCTCAAACAAAATATCAAAGATATCATCGGAAATTATTTTAAATAAAACGATTAGCCCTTAATAAAGAAAAAAAATAAAATTTAAATCTGAAACTCTACCATCAAAATACTAAATCAGTGAGGTGAAAATCAGAAGTTATGGCTTAAATACCATGGCGTTGAACTGATAAAACAATGCCTTCGACTCTGGTAAATGTTCACGGGTCTGGCTTGCTTTTATTGAACGTAGAAACGCGATTGGTAAAGCATAAAAGAAAGGTTCGAAAGTGAACAAAGCCAGAAAACATCTCTGCAAACACTTTCTATAAAGGCAGTGTACCTGTGCAATATGCATATATAGATTCCGTGAATGGGTATCAAGTGACTGTAAATCGAGATGCATTCGCGACCTGTACCACATATTCAAAACAAAAACAGACAATAGTGAATCCTGAGTGATAATACGTTTTGGTGTAAAAATGATCGCTTCTCTGCACTCATAGCTCATAGGTCCATTCTAACGACAGAGTTTACAAAAAACATGCGGTTCTATTTAAAAAATTTGCGTGAATGCTGGAAGTTTTGGAGGTTTTAATTAAAAATTTTTATTCGTTTAGTTCTAAATATTCTTTGTCATTAAGGTGTTGTCGAGGAAAGCAGTACGACGTGGATACTAGTACGAACTGAATATTGGGAAAAAGCTTCAAAACTCTCTCATGATTAATTCTTCTAATTGTCATAAAAATATATTTAACGTGTGTCTTTTTAAGAGAAGTGTCTTTTGCCACCAGAAGAATAAATTGTTGACAGATTGGGCTTGGATATCAAATTAATTTTTCTGCTTTTAAGTTGCGAGCATAAACAAATAGGTGATACCAACAAAACAACCAAGTAAAGCGAAATTATTGTATTCGTAGTTTTTTTGTATATGATAGTTGGTGACAATGACTGTCGTGGTTGCATTTTAAATACAGCACAGTTTGAAGCTCGTAAAATTTGTAAAATATGTTAAAAAATAATCACTGGGTAAGAGAAAAAAAGTGTTTGGATTTTAATTTGGAATTAATCGTTCAGCTTTAATTTGGTATGTAATACTTTTCCCACTTGTTCATCATATCAATACTATGACTTCAAAAGTTTTTCTATCCGACTCGCACTGGTTTCCTCTACTTAAAATTTTATTCTACTTACAACAGATGCATCAGGATTGAACACTTTCGACATGGTCTGAAGCTTACCTGTAAATAAAAAAATATATTAATTAGTATCCATTAAAGGACTAGATATCCTTACAATTACTTATTCTATTTGGAAACATTTCATGGTGGTCAAAGAAACTTCAAAAAAAAATTCCAGGCTATTTCCCGGTAAAAATTACACTTTTCCGGGTTTGATTTTAAGCATTTATAATGATTTTTATTCAATACTAATTGCTTCATTGCTTAAATCTTGAAAAAAAGTAAACATTTCAGAACTCCAAGATAAAATATATAATGTTAATTATTACAAAAAGGATTTCAGACTTCACAGCATAAAATGCTCTCAAAACAGGGAAAATAGGACGATTTTTCAAGAAAATAAGGGAGTTGAATTTTAAAACAAAAAATTAATTTCCTACCAAAACAGATGGACTTTCAACCAAATAGTTAAATATTTAAGCGATAAAAATGAATTTTGAACAATAAATATGATAGTAAGTTTTCAATTGAAAAATAACCAACTTTGAACCATAAAATATGAATTTTCAACATCAAAAAATGACTTTTCTACCAAAAGATAAATTTTCAAACCAAATGGACGAATTCTCTATTCCAAAAGACAAATGTTCAATAAAACAGTAGAATTTTTAACCAAAAAAGATTACTTTTTTACAAAATAGTTGAGTTCTTAGCAAAATAATAACATTTTCTACTACACAGTAGAATTATTTTCAACCAAAAGAGATGAATTCTAAGCCCAAAATATAATAATAGACTTTTCAACAACAACAAAATGAAGTTTCAACCAAAATAGATGACTTTAAGAAAACAGTTGAATTTTGAACCAAATATGTAGCAGCATTTTTAACCAAAATAAATGAATTCCAGGCCAGAAATATGATAGTACACTTTTCAAATAAAAAGAGTTCACTTTAAACCAAAACGATGAATTTTCTAATAAAAGATGAACTTTTGATCCAAAAGGAGCAATTTCCTATCCAAAAAGACGAATGTTCAAGAATGCAGTTAAATTTTTGACCAAAGGAGATGAATTCTTAACCAAAAATGTGATACATAGTAGAAAGTTTAATTAAAAATAATTGCCTTCAATAGACAATAGTTGGATTTGCTTATCAAACTTTACATTCTTAAACATATAGTATAAAAGTAACATTAATTTCTAAAAGAAAAATTACCTTCAAAATCTTAAATATATCATTATCTTCAATATTTTAACGGAGATGGCTGTTAGCACTGATCAGAATTCTAAACATTTTTTTTCGAAGAGCGAGACGATATTTATTGCAATAGTAGAAACAAATCTGAAAATTCTTGGATTTCATAAAAATACCGGGCAGTCCACGACTTATCCTCACACCTCCTCCAGGGCGAGATCTTACGGACAGTCCGACCCTTATTGACCCTACGTGATGACGAAATGCAGTTCCCCCAACACGAATGCACTGTTACCCCTCTAGTCTTTTTCTGATTTGGCAAAACCTTCATCCATAAAATGGAAATGGGAAATGTTGAAAATTCTATTACCCTATTAAACTATGAATAGATCGGTAACAATTTTCTTTTCACACTTATCGGGATGTCGCTTCGGCTGGGAGTCGAAACTTGCTGTTGTTGAATCCAACAAACTGTATTCTGGAAGATTTTAAATAAGGTGGTCTCTTCAAAACAAGGTTATTAATAATTCATGGCATGAATTACTTTACAAATATAGGTTTTCCCGAGTAAAGGAAAGACTAGACTAGAGGGGTAACAGTGCACTGGTGGTGGTGGAGAACAGCCCGCCATCACCACGGGGAGCGCACAAACGTCCGACTGTACGTACGATCTCGTTCTAAAACGGGTATGAGGACGAGTCGTGGATGGCCTAAAAATCCAGACTGATTCCCCGTTTCTCGATCAGTGCTCACCCTACATTTTTTGAAGATTAAAATTCCTTGTAGCTCAATTATTAAACTTTATAGCTATTGCAAGAAATTAAGACCTGAGTCGAAGGAACAATGCAAGGAAAACAATTAACGCGAGTTTGATGCAAATGTCGGTAACAATTCCTACATCTGTTCCTTAATGAAATTTATGCCAAACGCAGTCATTGGTAGCGTACAACTCGATAGATTGCTACAGAAAGTAAGACCCGAGTTTCCAAGCAATTTTCGTTCTGAAGCAGAACCGATATCTCGGTAGTAAGAATGCCCAGGCAAAGTCCGAGGGAGTTGGAGAGAGAAAAGATTTCTAGATTCGTTTTACTTGTGGGTGAAATATACCGACGCGTACGAATTACAGACCTAGGAGCAAAACTTGGATTCCGTCTACCTCTTTCACTCCCTGAAAACTTTTATTCAGCCAGACACCTGGCGCGAACAGTCTACCAACTCCGAAGGTAAAGCTGATGACTCAGACATCCGGTCCAGACAAAATTACACTTCATTAAAAATCTAGAGACTACGGATTGAGTCTATAAACAACAGGTATTAAATCAAATAAGATACGTAGAATTTAAGTAGTTAATGAAAACAATAGTTACCCCAGGGTGGCCGAAAGACTTCATTTTGAAAATTCCCTGATTTTTCCATTATCAATTTTTCATTTTCCTTGACCATTCAGGAACCAGCATTTCAATTTTGAAACATTTCTAGCGATAACAAAACAGTTAAATTTATTACCAAAAAAGGTGACTTTTCGAGAAAATTTTTTTATTTTCAACAAAATAATTGAATTTTCAATAAACCAGTTAAATTTTTAACCAAATTATTGAATTTTCAACCCAATAATTAAATTTTTTAGAACACAGTTGAATGATCAACAAAAAAAGATGAATATTCAATCCAAAAGGATGAATTTTCTGCCCAAATAGACCAATTTTTAAAAAAGACGTTTAATTTTTGTCCCAAAAAGGGTAATTTTTAACAAAATACTTGGATTATCAACAAAATAATTGAATTTTCAACAAAATGGTTGAATTTTTACCTAAGGAGTTGAATTTTAAACAACATATTGAATATTCAACCAAACAGTTGAATTTTCAACCTACAAAGATGAATTCTCAATAAAAAATGTAACAGTTGATATTTCAACCAAAAGAGATGAAATTTGTACCAAAAGAGATGATCTTAAAACTAAAAGAACGAATTTTTAACCAAGAAGATTAACTTTCTACCGAAAAGACTATTTTTTACCAAATTACAAGAATTTTTCAACCAAAAGATGAATTTTCAATAAAGCAGTTGAATTTTCAACCGAAACACATGAATTTTCAACAAAAAAGTTAATTCTCAACCGAACAATTGCATTTTTAACCAGAAAAGAGAAATTTTTGAGGAAAGTTTTAAATAAAGAAGATTAGTTTTTTTTTACAAAAAAGACGAATTTTTAACTAAAAAATATCAATTGTCAACCGAAAATGGCAAAGTTAAATTATCAGTTAAATACATTATTTTAAACACAGAAAAACGGCTATTCAACCAAAAATTTAAATTTTCAACCAGAGATAAACATTCAACCAAAAAAATAAATTTTTAACAAAGAAGTTTAAATTTTACCCAAGCAGTTGAATTTTCAATTAAAAAAATTGAATTTTCAACAAAGTAGTTAAACTTTCAATCAAAGAGATGAATTTTCAACTAAAATGAAGAATTAGAAGATGTTAATATTGTTGGTATACTGGAATATTCAACTGGAATAGTTACATTTCCAGTTAGAAACAATAAATTTGAAAAAAAAACGTTTTTTCAAATCAAATCAAATCAAATTAATTGTGTACAAATAACGTAATTGTAGCTGATTCATAAAAAAATATGTTTATTTTAAAACAAAAACAGTTAAATTTAACCAAAAAGGATCAATTTCTCAAAAAATAGTTAATGTCTCAAGCAAATAAGATTGGTTTTCAACTAAGCAGTTACATTTTAAACAAAAAAAAATAAATTTCTACTAAAATAGATGAATTTTTAAACCAAAAAGACGAACAAAGAAAAAATAGTTGAAGTTTCAACCAAAAAGGATGACTTTTTAACAAAAGTGTTGAATTTTATACCAAATAATAAAAATGTTACCTAAACGATAATCGTCAGGATGAAGCAACTGCAAAAAACGGAAGAAATAGAAATAGAAACACATGGCAAAAATAAATAAATAACAAGGATATTATATCAGGGTGGCCGCAAAACTTTGTTTTCAAAATTCTTTAATTTTTTCCCGACAAATTTTTCATTTTCCCTGAACATTAATATTTAAAAACAAGAATCTTAACCTTGTAAGATTTTTAACATTGAATATTTCATAAATCAAATAAAACAATTTCAAATTTGAAGTACAAATTTTCAATTTATTATCTTTGAGAGTTATTCAAGCTCTTTAGAAATTCCCTGACTTTTGCAAGACTTTTTTTTCAAAATTCCTGATTTTTCCCTGCTTTCCAGGTTTTCCCTGACCTACGGCCACCCTGTTGAACGAACTATTTTTTTCATGACTAAGAACAACTTTTTAAACCCAACAATCAAAGAATTCATGTAAAATTCTTTAAAAGGCAAGTTTGCTGTTACAATAAAAAATGTTTTTATGCCCAGCTCATTTGACTCTTGATAAATTGCCTTACTTTCAAGAGTTCTTGAGTGAATATCTGAAATTTTGCGTCCCAGAATTTAACTAAACTTCCGACAAGAGTCGTATAAAGGAATAAAGCAAAAGTTTGATAAAGAGGCAGGAAACTCATAATAAAAGATTTCGATCCAATTTATTTCTAGTAAGAAATGCATCAGTTGGTAAAGCAGTATCGGGAAACAAGTGTCAACCTTATTTTATTCTTTTTCTTTTTTTTCTCCTTCCAAATTGCATCATTCTTTCCAGAAGGAGAATCGATACCATTCGTTTCGAAGCTCTGGTAAAATGGTTGACCCGGTTTAAGGTGCGAAAATTCGCCTGCATACTCTTCTTAGGTGACACAAAGGATTCCCTAAAGGGTGGTAGAAGCAGCAGACTGGCAGTTTCTTCAAACAGAATTCACAGAGCGGGGCATAGTGGGACAAGGGGAGAATACTGTTTGCAGTTCGAACCTCCGAGAAGCACGCAATCTACATCTTAAGCAGTCCACCCCTAGTTTTTGTTCCATACTCTTTGGACCGCGCCCGAAATTAAATGTTGAATTGTTCAACGACGAGAAAATTGAGGCTCCGACCCTTCTGCATATGCCATAACCTGGGTAAACAAATGACTCCTCTTATTCCTCATTATTATCCATTATTCCCTATTATGCCCCAAATGTCGTATAAAAAGATCGCCACAAGAATCCTTGAAGCATAGAAAACACATTGTGTTTAACCAGGGTGACCGAAAAACTTAAATTCAAAATTCTCTGACTTTCCCTGGCCATAAATATTTGAAGACCAGTATTTTAATCTTGTAATATTTCAAACATAAAATATTTTATAAATAAAAAAAGACAATTTCAGATTTAAATGAAAGAATTGAAATTTAATTATTTACTTTAACGAAAAAAGATGACTTTTCTACCATAAGAGATAAATTTTCAATCAAAAAGGGCCAAAAAATATGACTTTTTAACAAAATAATGAAATTCTCCACCAAATAGTAGAATTTTCAACTCAAAAAGATTAATTCTACGCCAGAGATTTAATAATAGGTTTTTTAAATAAAAAGAATTAACTTTAGGCCATAAGAAATTAATTTTCAATCCAAAAGGAGATATGTTCTATCAAAATATGTAGACGAATGCTCAACAAAACAGTTAAATTTTTAACCAAAAAATATGAACTTTGAAACAAAGAAGTGAAATTTTCAATAAAATAATAAAAGTTTCCACCAAATAGTAGAATTTTTTAAATTAAATTTAGTATACCAGCGTACAGTAGTATATTCATACTGAATTTAGTATACACGGATACTAAATTCAGTATAAATATACTAAATTTACTGAACGCTGGTATACTACATTTAATTCCATGTTGTGCATTCTTGCTTCCATTACATATATACTAAATGTAGTACATATGAGCCGTTCTCTAGAAAAACGGCTTAAGTCGAAAAATGTCGTTTTTCGATACTTGCATTTTTAAGTATGTACAGTGTTTAATAAGTGGTTATATTTATTTTCGCGTACTTTAGATGTTTCGCTTGAAAGTTATAGTATCCAATAATGAATTGCGACCGGCCAGAAAAAATTACACATTACGTATTAATATTTATCAGCGTATTAAAAGATAAAACTTAAGCCGTTTTAACGGAGAAGGACTAAAAAAGTCTTCAAAAAGATGCGTAACGTAGGATAAAGTGATAGTATTACAATAATTTTATTTGAAACTCATTATACATTATTACAATTACATTTGTTTCAATATTATTATAAAATATTATTTATATATAATATGCCCGTAACTACTGCGCGCTCTCGGGTCGCAACGGACAGCATTCTATACCGACTGTGTAAGCTTAGCCATTGGTTTAAAATGCTCGAAACTTCACATACACATAATAGAGCCGCGCAGCAATGTAATAATTCATAAATTTTAGAAACGACCTAAATCGACTTAAGCCGTTTTTCTAGAGAACGGCTCATATATTTCTAACAGTGAAAAGAGACGACTTCTGAACCCAAAATATAATATTAAAATTCTACAGTAAAAAATTAACTTTCAACGAAAAAAGATGCCACCCTGATTTAACTTTTTTTTTAAAGAAATAATATGGTATGTTGTGAAAATAAATTAAAAAGATTTCTCAAAAATGGTTTCGCAAACTTTCTGTAATGTATCGTCGAGAGGAAGAATATTTTTAGAGTTGTCTATGAAAGGGAAGAGCAAAAAATGTTGGTCTTTTTCCTTTGTTCGAAGAGAAAAGAGGACCTTGTGATAATGAATGTGCAGTGGAAAGACTTCCATGCAGTTGAACAAAAAAATGAACTTACGGAACAACATTTCTAGGCTTTTTGTACTGTTTTTAGAATTACTTTATTTGCTTACAATTTTATACAAAAATACAGTACACAATCCTTCGTTTTTTAAAAATAAGTGTAATTTACGTCAGACTTAAATCAACGAAGCGCCTGAACAGCACAAATCTGATAATTGGAATCGAGCAACACTTGATAGAAGGTAAATGAGTCTTTTCAATGTGTTTGATCCACGAAAGCAACGGAATGGTTAATTAGCGATGAGCCGCGTAGTGCTTCTAAGTTTCGATGTAAATTGTAAACACAGTCGCATTTCGATGTAGGAATCCTGTTTAGTCAATCAATGCTTTCCAGAATGAGTGATTCCCAAATGAAATTAAAGCTTGCGCAACAGTTCGTGAATACATAACCAATTGTGATTTCGTTACAGAAATTCAAGTGTATTGATTGGACCGTAATTGCAATTCGTGATGAAAATTATTCAAATAATATATGGCGGGAAAATTTATCCAAGCAGTACAAACGACTTTATTGTAAGACTGTCCACTGAAGAATCTAGACTATTAGGAGAAACGCTCAAGCAATCTACTAATCTAAGTGAAATTCCCATTGAAAGGAATTGAAAATTGCTGCTAAATATTGAAAAATTTATACGACAGAATTCAAAAAGGGGGTTGCTACATAATCTCAATTTCAAAATTCGCTGAATTTTCCCTGATCGATTCTTCATTTTCCCCGACCGTTATAAAGTTTGGTTTCAGTTATAAAAATAACCTTAATAATATTAATGAACAAAAAGTTTGTCTCGAAATTCATCTAAAACACTTTTAGTGAAAACAATCAGACCTCACGGCCCAAAATTCTTTCAAAACAGGGGAAAAAACGCTTGAGATTTCAAGTAGAAATATACTGCAATTACATCGAAATGGTTGAATTGAAAAAAAAAAAATTTTAACAAAACACTTGCATTGTCAACAAAGAAAGATAATTTTTCAACCGAATGAATCAACTGTCAACAACAAAAAATAATAATTTTAGACCGAAAAATTGCATTTACAATTAAATAGTTGAACTTTCAAGTAAAGGGGACGAATTTCCCACAAAATAGTAGCATTTTTATTCAAACAATTGAACTTTTAACCTACAAAGATGAATTAAAGAAAAATGGTCTGAATTTAAAACAAAAAAGATTCAAATTCAACCCAAAACAGTTGCATTTTTTACCAAATAGTTGAATTTTCAAGACAAAAAGACAAATTTTTTAGAAGACGGTTGAATTTCAACCAAGATCGTTTCTACGAAACAATATTAGTTTTAAATCCAAATGGACGAATTTCCCATCCAAACAAGACGACTTTTGACTAAAAAACTTGAATTTTCGACAAAAGATATTATTTTTAAACCATACAGTTGAATTTTGAGCACAGTAATTGAAGTTTCGAAAAAAGAGTTGAATTTTTAACGAAATAATTAAATTTGCAACCTATATAGATCAATTTTCCACTAAGAATTATGCATTTTTAGAAGAAAGTTGAATTTTCAATCCAAAAGGACCAATTTTCTTTTCAAAAAGACGAAATTTTAACAACAACAACAATGTTGACCAAAAAGTATGACAATTTAGTAGAAAAGCTAAATTTTCAACTAAATGGTTGAATTTTCAACAAAATAGACGAATTTTTATCCAAAAAAGATAAAACTTCTACCGTATGCGATGAATTGTCAACACTCTAAAAACAGACTATTGACTGTCAAACGATTCCATTCACTATTAAAGGATTTTCCATTCAAAATTGGCATAAGAGGAAAGCCTTTTATAGTGAAAGGATTGTCGTTTCAAATGATATCCTTTACCTATGAGAGGATTTCCTTTGATCTTGAAGTAAAATCTGTTTTCGGACAGAAGAAAGAATAATTTGAACGTTAAGTGAAAACTTGTTGCCTGGTATTACGTGCAAGAAATGTACAAAAACCGAACTTTGGTGGATGTAAATATAGAATCGAAGCTCTAAACCACCATTTCACAAAGAACGTCTTACGAACTTTCGATTGTCAAAAGCATTAAAAAAATGTATACTTCAATTGTGAAAAGCGTAAAAATCAATGAAAAGTGAGGTTATGCGGATCGAAAATTGTTCTTTCAGTATATGTACCTTCCAAAGGTTTCGCGTAAAAATCTGAGATTCCTAATTTTTTGAATGAATCCATTTTCCACATCATTTCGCACGTTTTCTTACTCACTTTATCAATTACTGAATAAATCGTGCAGTGAAAAATTCACTCGTGCGTAGGCGCAGTTTCTCCGCTAGCCAACAAATGAAATCCTCTAATAATTAAAGGAATTCTTTTCAAAGTCAAAAGAAATCGTTCATCAGTAAAACTACTTCCGTTTTGCATTTAAAGTATAAGTCTTTGAGCAGTGAAACAATTCTATTGATGGACAAAAGAAATCTGCTTAATTTCAAAGGACGCATTTTGAAAGGAACGTAATTTTACTTGATAGACTTTTTCTTAGAGTGAAGTAAGAAATACGCATTTTCAACAAAAGAGTTGAATTTTAAACTACGGAGGACTTTTGAGTCAAAAGAGAAAAAAATAAACCAAATTGTTGAGAAAAATTAACTTTCAACAAACAAACTAAATAGTTGCATCTTGAACCAATCAAATTAATTTTTAACAAAGTAGTTCAACTTTCAACAAGGTGTTTGAATTTTTGACCAAAACAGATTGCTTTTCAACACGATTGTTGTATTTCCAACAAAATAATTAAATTTTCAAACAAATAGTAGAATTTTCACTAAACGCGATGAATTCTGAAGCAAAAATATAATAAGAGGACTTTCTATAAAGAATAATGAAATGTAAAAGGTAAAAAAGGGAAAAAAGGAAATTTTCTTCACAATGGAAAACAGAGGAATTCTTTCAAAAAGTGGATTAGGCAGAAGAATGTGAAGTTTGGACAAAAGTCCAATAATTGTATGGACTTCAACTTCAGTTTATTGAAAATAACCTGACACTTTCAGGTTTTCCATGACGTTCCCTGAGTTTCCGTGATCAGTTTTAAATTTCCGGACTTTCACTATATGACCTTTCATAATTCTCTGACCTGTAGCAACCCTGAAAAACATTATTTTGTATAATTTACTTTTCGGAATATCAAGTTATACTTGCACGAGCGTTAAATGTATCATGGTTTAATTAGCATTTTATACACATCACTAATTTTGATGGAAGAGTCAGCCGACAACTGCGTTATTTGAACTGCAGAGGGAGGTGTCACAACTCCAGATACGTATATTTTGAATTAAATAATTCAACGAGGGAATAATAAATAGATTTTGCGATCAGAATGAAAGTTATTAATTTAAAAAATAAGAAACCCCTAGTTTGTATCATCTGAAAGTCAAAAAATAAGTTTCAGGTGAATTAGTGTTGGCAGGGCGAGCTTTACTTCCTCGTCGTTAAACTGGTTTAGCGAAACTCAAGACTCTCGTATGTGGTTGCCTGTATAAATTACTCCCTAATGCAACCTACGAGCAAGATTCCTAGAATTTCCTGCATATCCTGCATATCATGGGCTTCTCAAATGTAAATACTATCGCTTTTTAAAACTTATACTGATTCCGAATAGGGCATTCAATGAGAAAAATGAACCTAGCTGAGAAAAATATTATAGTCTTAGTCGTCGTTCACACGCTGTAAGGATCTCGATTTGGCAGACTTACGAGGTTTTTGATTGCCCATCAAAGCCTGATCGTTAGTATCCGCTGACGAATATGGAAAGCAAAGTGCAACGGATGTTACGTTTCCGTTCCTCGTTTTAATTTTTCTCACATTCAGAGAAGAATAGCGTGGGTTATTCACCGAGTCTTGATCTTCATTATTCTGTTCGAAACTCAAGTTCATATTTCTTAATGAAAATTCTGAGTTTTTTCCCTATATGTACCAGGCAAGTTGTCCAGCGGTATATATTTTTTCAAATTCCCGGATTTTCCTGATCGGAATTAACGTTTTTACCGGTTTATGAATAACAAGCTACTCAACAATGACAAAAATAGCAGAAAAAAAGCAGCACAAGAAATTTCCCTGGGTTTCACTTTTATCATGACATTAGAACACTTTATTGCTTGCGCCATATTTGGATTAGAGACAATTTAAAGATATCCAAGCTCACGAATTCCCAGTATTTTCCCGCATTTGTCAATGTATACAAAATTCCCGGCGAATTCCCGAATTTTCCGTGGTCGTGAGAGACCATGGTACCCCAAACAGGGATCCCTTCACCTTTTATGTCGAACTGGGAGTGTCAAAACATTTGATTTATGCAATCAGCATGTCTTAGGAGTTAAATGAACATCAACTTTTATTTTCAGTCGGGCTATTCGAGAAACATGGCTTGTCGTGCTAATCAAGAACCAATTTTAAGAGAAAATGTTTCTTTCGTTTGAAAAAAAGAAGACGTCGCATTTGGAAGGAGCAGAAAACAGTAATTGCGACATACGAGCTGCAGTTACGCGAAGCAAATGGACTGTAAAAGTTCCGTATAGTTCTTAATGCTGGATAGCAGGTGGCGAATAGGATAGTCTGCTACTTCCACTATGCAACGAACACCTAAACATCGTGAGAAGCTAAACGGGGAAATGTCTCCGAAATTCTGCACAAAAAATCAGCCAAAATGAATATCTTTGTACATATTTGGCCATTTTCCCTATACCAGGGATATCATATAATCGATACACATGATAAGTATAGCCAATATTAATATTAAATAGAGTTTATGTCCATGTGATAATAGTTTACAGGTATTTCAATTATAGGTGGGTTTTAAATTGAGATATTAAGAAACGCGAGAAAGACAACAAACTTGACCTCCAAATGCATGATACCGAATTCAGGGATATATATTTTCCCGATACCAGGCGAAAAATTGACTGCTGTAAGTTTACATAAACTAACTAAACGTTTTATCTAATGTAAGCGAACAGATCTCCTAAAAATATATTCTAGATTCGCTCGTACGCCTCAAGAAATTTGTCCGTATGTACAGTGTACAATATCGTACTTTATTATACCAAACAATAACCGCTTGCGGCCAAGCATAGCTTTATGGACTGCGTGCAGGTAAATTTGATTTACTTATCAGTCTATCGAGCCAAGTTATTCCCGATTAGGGTCCCCCAACGACATGCCGTGACTGTCACCAAATTTCGTATAATTAATGTTGCAACGTGGTTATTGAAAATCAATATTACAGTGTTTAGAACCATCTTGTATGAAGATAAAATGTCGCTCACGTTTAATCGATTTTGTATTGATTATAAGATGAAATGAATGCTGTGTGTAGTAACTGAAGTAGTCTCTAAGCTCAATGAATAAAATTTAGAGGTCATTAACAGAATCAACAGTTATAAAGTTGAAGTTGTAGATAGAATGTATACGTAATTTCATTTCTTCTTTATGCAGGGTACAACTGACATCAATTTCGCCTGACATTCTCTCTTTATGCAACATTAATGTTGCTTTCCTACAATTTCAATACTGTCTCGATTCGTTACTTCCGTATAACCTGCTCCTTCTTCAACAGTATCGACCTCTTTAACTTCCTTCCTTCTCTGCTCCATGATCTTTCTCTTCCACTCCTTTCCTTTTCCTCCGGTAGGAAAGCTTCTGAGGTAGCAACAGTAGCCTATCAGACTGACATAAAATATCAGCACTCACAGTGCTAGAAGAGGAAACAACATCAAACAGATGACTAACAACGGCAATATTAAACTGATAACAAAATAATATTGACTCAAGGAAATATGGGTTTGAAACATCAAACGGAAGAGGCCAATGATTCCATTACATTTTCATCCGACATTTTACAAGTTTAAACCTTAAAGCAATAATAATTAAATCATTGGAAACACATTTTAAATGATTCTGTATTTAAATCAATATTCAAGTAACACTTTTTATCGAAATTTTTAACCCCTTTTTTGAGCAACTCATACCAGACGCATGTTTAAAACAAATGTTTTTTTAACGAGACGAGAAGAGCCTCCCTTGGGTTTATGAAACATTCACTCAATTCCACCCTAAACATTCCTGCCCATTTAAATCCACCCCATTACCCATCCACCCTCACCAATGGTAAAGATACTGTTGCCAAACGCTCGTTAGAAGAGGATACGAAAAGTCCATCAATTTGAATAAAAGAAGTTGCGCATGTATGAACATAGAGGGTGACTATTCAAAGTCTGAAAAAAAATTATCTGATAATTCCAGGTTTTTCCAGATATCTGAAGATTTTTCCAGGTATAATTTTTCACAAGACAGATCCATTTTCAAGTATGAAGCATTTTTTCAAACAATCGACTCGTCATATGTATACAATTTCGCGAGTTTATTATAAACAATGTTTTTTCAGTTCTTGTAAATATCTAAATGTGTAAAAATCGTACTATCCATATGTAAAACTAAATAACTGTTTTTTCATTTGTGAAAGTAACTGTATTAAAGAAGAAGAAATTTCTTAATGGTATCATTCTTAGCGACTTAATTAATATGTTAAATTTAGAAAGCTTTGACAAATTATATTACAAGATATTCTCAAATTTATTATTCTATATTTTCTTAAATTTAATAAATAAATAATACTAAAAACATACTTGAACATTTCATGAAGTTGTTCATAAAGTCCATGCATTTGAGTAATAATTGAAATAAATTTTGATTTTATCGTCATACATTTAAAATTCAGTGCATATTTGATATATTGATATTTTGAATGGAAGATATTTTCCAGCTGATCAGCACCATGTAAAAGGAGGGGAAATAATGAGATTTTTCATGAAAATAGGGTAATATATTTTTTTTAGCGAAATGAATGTGGGTGTAATATTAAATTCAATTTAAAACGTTTCAAATTCCTAAAATATGGAATTAAATTACTGCATTTTCAAAAATATAAATAACTTTTAAACCAAAAAGGTAAATTTTCAACTAAGAAGGTTAATTTTCTACAAAAAAAGACCAAAATGATGGAATACTCGACGGGAATGGTTTAATTTTAATCAAAAAAAAAAACTTTTCACTAAAATTATGAATCTTTAACTGGAACGATTAAATTTTCAACCACAAAGATGAATTGTCAAATTTTAAACAAGAAGATTAATCTGCTCCAAAAAAAAAAAACGATTTTTTAACTACAAAAAGATGAATTTTTGGTTAAAAAAATTAATTTACAACCGAAGAGATGAATTTTCAATTAAATGATGAATCTTCAACAAAAAAAAAAAAAGAATCTTTAACAAAAGAGTTTAATTTTCAACTAAGTGGTTAAATGTTAAACCAAAAATAATGAATTCTCAACAATAAGTATAATAGTTGATATTTTAACCAAAAATATAATAGTTCAATTTGCAGCTAAAAAAACTTAATTTCCAGCAAAAAAAAAAAAGAATTTTCAACAAAATATTTGAATTCAGTAAGAAGCCGTTCAAAAAAATACGTAACGCTTTTTTATGAAAATCTTGAAAAATTTTATAAGGCCATATCTTTTATGAAAATAATTTAGTTCTATTTTTCTTCTAACGTGACAAGCTTTCTCGCTTTAAGTGAATTTCCCATTTATCATGCTCACACCTTCATAATTTATATTGTATACTTTATCCAAAATAATAGAATTTCACGATTCTATTTCCACCTGGAACGTAATTCATACATTCTTAGGAATCTCTCTTCTAGAATTCAACCAGTGGCATCTGTAATATAACATAATATAATACGATTCCTTTGAAGTAACGCTCAACAGGCGAAATTAACTTTGACTCGAATATATTAAAAGCAAACTCGTTAGGTTCTAGAAGGTTGATAAAATTTCAGACAGAAGACCAGAGAATTTCCTTCATGTTCTTTATTTGAAAATAAAATATTCTCTCAGAAATGCGTATATCTTAATCTATCTTATTATTTTGTTATTTCCTTTTTTGTGAAAATGCCTACAATCTTGTTAGAGTAAGCCAGAGACCAAATAAGTACAATTTACGACCCTTATTACCCAGAGAGTCAACAAATTTTTAAGGAAACAGTGCAAAGTCTTTATTCCTTAAGTCGATTTAGTAGATCGGGTTTATGAAACAATGTGCACAAAAAGAAAATTATAATCAAAAATTATTTTCTATTAAAGAAAATGTTAAACTGATCCTTTGGTATGAAAAATACAATTTGCCGAATTGAAAAAATGCATTAGTTTGGGGAAATTTTTCGTTAAGGTATGATTTTGATCCACATTTGGACCCAGGGTCCAATCATCAAAAGTAGGATGTTCGGAATTGAGATTGAGCAATATAAATAATAAATAAAATTTTTGAACCAATTATATCGTTGACGATCCGACATTGGGCCCGGGCGCTACTGCGGATCACTGCGTATTTCGCGCTGAAAATTACTAATCAATAAAAAACTACTCATTCAACATGCAATTGTAAATATAAAATAATTGTATGTAAAATATTTGTGATGAAATTAAAATATAAAAAAATCTCATATCTTCATATTTTATAAATCTTGATTACCATATTATATAATTTTACACGAATTCGCAAACAGCTTTAAATAATCGTTCAATCGTTTTAACAAAAATTAAACCTAACTCAGTCACGATACGAAACGCCAAAATTAAATTTGAATGTTGACTTTTATGTTTAACTAAACATTCCACAAAGTTCTGTTTATAATTATGCCAATTGAAGGCAAAACAATACGGATCTTCATTTGGAACTGATCGGGATTGGGTTGACTTGCCCTAATTCAAATTTAAAAAGCAGATGAAAATAATGTGGAGTTTCCTAAGTTTCTTCGCGATAAAGTTCGTGATTGAACTGCTTGACAAGAGCTGAAGTTCATTAATTAATCATCCCTACAGGATTTCCCCTCGTGTTGAAAATCTTATTATAGATTTCAGCTTTCGATAAAACCTTAAACACAAACGATAATGGACAATTACAAGCCCATCTTGATAGGATCGAGTCAGTGAATAAGAATCGTAAAATGAGCGTAAAACCATCATGATAATGAGATTTGATAAGCATCACCTAATCTTGGTGAATCGCATCGAAGCGAGAAAGGTAGATTGAATGGTAAAATTATATGTGTACGCTTGAGTGCCTCATTAGATCCATTTTTTTTAGATTTCCTAAAACCTTGACTCGGAAATTTTTTCTTTTGGCGAACAAATGATCCCCTATTTTTGCCAGATTAAACAAATGTAGATGTCGCTATAAAGATTTTTATGCGAAGAATTCAACTTTTGAAAGTTTTTAAAATTTCATTTCTATAATTTTAACTGTTTCATCTTGCACAATACTGAAAATACCTTATTGGAGTGCAATGTAACCCCAAAATGTTGTTCGTTATAAAAAATAAAATTTTAGGTAGGTAATAACACCCCTAAAGTTGCGATGTTATGATTAAGTTGATTTGGTTAAAAAAATGTGAACTACTAACTAACATACGAGCTAACAGATACCGAATTTTTACAATATTTAGATTTTATTTTAATATATCATTTACGCACTATCTATGGTGTTATGAAATATCCCGGAACTCTGACCCCTTTTCAGGTGTCGTTCAGGACTAACGTTACGGAAAATCCCGTGGCCATAGACAGTGCCTATAATTTACTCGACATTTCTATAATAATCAGAAGCTTTTTAGGAAATTTGAATGGTTTCCAAAGAATAAAAAAATTTTCTGCAGATTCCTGGGAAAATTTTAAATGATTTTTTATTTTTTTAAATTAATTTTTAAAGAAAATAACAAAAGATTTCCAAAATTGTGAAAAACGAATCTGAAACGTTCTAAGGCCATTTTTCGTAATTATAAAAGATTTTTCAAAATTTTAGGAATAATTTTATTCGGTTTAAAAGATATTTAGGAATTTTGAAGAGTAAAAATAAACAATTATCTAGATACTTTCTTGACATAACGCAAATTTTCAAAAATCCTTTTCAATTCTTTCAAGAATCCTCAGAAAATTATATTTATATAACTAATTATAATTTTTCCCCTCAAATTATAATATGGTTTAAATTTTTGTTTTTTCTTGACTTAAAAATTATTTTTTGGTTGAAAATGTGTCTATTTTTTTTAATTTGTTGTTTTTTTTCAAGTTGAATTCAACTGTTTTTGATTCAAAATTAACATATTTTTGGTAGAAAATTCAACTGTTTGGTTGAAAATTAACTTTTTGCTTCTGAAATTTTGATTTGATATATCAGAAATCTTCTAAAATATGTTGAAATCGTCTAAAAAATATAAGGAAAATTATATTTGTATAACCTTCAAAACAAGGAAACAAAGAAACCTACAAAATAAGTAGTTACTCATTCGAAATTTTTATTTTGTATCAACAATTATTTTGCGCAATTGATGATGCTAGCAAATATAAAAAAAGTACCACAGACTTTCTTTTAACAAGAATTGATCGATTTTTTAATATTTTGACAAAACTATTTTTGAATTTTAGGACAAGAATTGCTTCAATTTTTTTCAAATAGTTGAAATTGTTTTAGTAAAAGTAAGTAATATCTCCTGAAAGTTTCATAATTAAGAAAACAGGGATATATTTGACCTCTTAGTCTCAACTTTATCATAAAATTAAAATGTTAAGGGTGTTAATGCCCACGTGAATTTTTTTTTTCATAACGAACAGAAGTTGAGAGTCACAAGGCACCCTGATCAAGTGTTTTCTACGTTGTACAAGATGGGATAATTAAAATTATAGAAACTGTAGATTTGTAAGGTTGTCGAATTTTCGGCATCATGTTTTTACTTAACATCTAGATATTTACGGTTAACCTATTTAATGTTTAACTATAGGGCAGGCATCCAAATGTTAAGGATTACTTTCTGCGGATCTTAAAAGATTCAAGTATCAAACGCAGAGCTTTCTTATCTCGAAGATTTTTGTTTCGAGAGGAAAGAGCACTTTTATCAATCATTTTACTCTATCCAGACAATTTACAGCATTATCATTACTATACTGTGACTATAATAGTAATAATCATATTTTTTCCACAATTCTACATACGGAACGAAACACTGACTATAAGCTTCATTAAGTGAAAGACAGATGTCGACAGCATTTTTCACGAAATTGTCTATAAGCTTCATCAAGTGGCCGATAGAGGTGCGGCGTTTTCTTAAACTCGGACAATGACTTTAACATCTTGGATGTTTCAGATTAACACCTAGTATGTTTTTCGGTACTATCTTATACTTTGAATATCCAATTTTGTAGTAAGTTTTCTGGGTTCGAGACTGGTAATGCTGGAGACTTGTATAATGTTGGAGGCTGTTGAAGGACCAAAGAGCTCTCGCTTGTACACGTCAGCAAAAAGGAAAAAGGAATAAAAACATTGAGAAAAGGAATACAAAACACTGAAAAAAAGAATAAAAAGATTGAAAAGGGAAGAAAATGATGAAAAAAGGGTGACGATGTGAGGGGAATGGGATAAGAGAACAAGAAAACTGGAATATTCATGGGGATCCAAGCAAATCGTTGGCTGGTGTGAGCCTGGCTGCGCATTCCAGATACCAAGTAGAGCCCAAGTGGGGGTTCGAGCCACGCTTATGCCGATGATAAAACGAGAAGAAAAAAGGAACGCGGAACGAGCAAACCAAGAAGAGAGAGGAAAACGAGGAGGAAAAGGTCCGAGAGAGAGAGAGAGTAGGAGAGACATATCTCCAATCAAGGAGGCTTTACAGTTTCTTTTTGGCCTACCGGACACTGTGGGAAAGATCCGAATACGTTCGACCTGGTATCTCTGCTCCACAATGACCGTGACAGGTTTGGCGAGTGTAATTACTGATTAAGAACCAATTCTGCTCTCCACCGGGGGGACGCTTCACGTCCCTGGCAAATATCGATCCAACACTTATCGATTTTTGCTGCGATGATGAAATATCCTCGAGTGTTGAGAAGGTTTTTTGGAAATTAAAGTGTGGTACTTTAAAGTGGTATTTTAAAACTGGTTTCTTCATGAATCATCCAAATAAAATAATGGAGAGACAATAAAATAGACTGCAAGATTTTGAAAAGTCGGTAAAATGAAAAAATTCATTTTCAGTAACCTTCACAAGAAATAATTAAGTAAAAATTCGAGCCTTAAAAATGAAAACATCCTAAAGGAAATTCAGTTCAAAATTTTATTTAATTTTATACAAAAAAAAATTCAAATTTAACCATTTTTCATTTACTACCTCTCAAATTTATAAAAAAATCACTACTATAAGCTTACAAGAAATTAAAATTTTAAATGCTTCAAATTGAACACGTTTTAAGGGTCCAGGGGCATATGGGCGTGAGTGCCAAAATTCGGAAATGCGTTTGATGAAAATTAAGGTCCAGTTCGATTTAGAAATGGGTCAACATCCATGTTTGGAATATTTTTAATGTGACGACTTCTTTTCAACATTCAATAGAGATAAGGAAAAGCTCAAAAGCACCGTCTTGTTTTTTGTTTTAATTATAAAATTAAAAAGTTGTGCAGCTCTTTGTGTGTAAACACTTTGGTTTTTGGGGATGCACCTTATCTCGGAGGTGATAGCTTCTTTCAGGATGGTTCTTTCATGATTCGTTAGAACTATGTAATAGCTCGAAAGTATTTTCTTGTTCTTATTTTCCCAATTAAAAGCGATAAGATTTTGTGGTTGATTGTTTTTGAAAATTAATGAATAAAAATTATTAGACTAGCAAATTTGAAACTTTGAAATTGAAGTTTCAAAAATTAAATAGTTTCAAAGTTGATGTCGTTAAAATTTCAAATTCTCAAAACCTTCAAATTTCAAGTTATTTAAAGATACTGCGGGGGGGGGGGGCAAAATAATTCAACTGTTTTGTAGAAAATTTGAATTTCGGTTCGAAAATTCAACTATCTGGTACGAAATTGAACTATTTTGTTGAAATTTCAACTTCTTCATTCAAAATTCATTTCTTTGGTTGAACATCGAACTATTTTGTTGAAAATTTGTTTCGTTTTTGGTTGGAAATTAATTTTTGTTGTGAAAATTGATCATTTTCAGTAAAAAATTTATGTATTTTGCTAAGAACACATATTTTTGTAGAAAATTAATCCTTTGGTTGAAAATCTAATTAACTTGTTGAAGATTTATGTGTTTTCTTGAAAATTTATCTTTTTTGTAGAATATCAATTTTTTGGTTAACAATTCAATCTTTTGGTTGAAAATTAATCTCTTTTAGTTGAAGATTCAAGTCTCTTTTGTTGAAAATTCGTATTTATTGGTGAAATTAAGCTGTTTTGGATTTCAAATTTAATTAATTATTTTTGTAACTAAAAATTTTACTATTCGGTTGATAATTCAACTATAAATAAATTCACGAAAAAAATTAAGTCAGCGAAAAATACGTAAAATAGGGGGGGGGGGGATTAAAACTAACGGATCTTAACAAAGAGGGGTACAAAATTTCAGAAAACAACTTCACAGAATTTACGCATGGCCGCTTGAATAAATAAATTCACTGTCATTTCCTCATAATTTTCCCCGTTTCCTAAACCAGTATTAGCTTCTCACGTTTCGTAGAAGTTGAAAGCAGTTTGCATATATTTTCAATTGGGGAACAAATATTCGCAGGGAAAGTGGTAATTAAGTTTTTTATGAGGCATTTAAGATTGTCAGAGGAAGTTTTTTACGGTTCGTTTTAAATATTATAAAGTCATAATCTATTCACGATGTACAAAAGGAGGCGAATAAAAAAGAGTTTACACAGATACGGTAGACAAACACCACCTTCTTTCCCACGTTCAAGAAGTCCTCGTCCGCTCCTAATCGACGAAATCTATGGAAGCGGTCCGTGACGAGCTATCGTGTTCGCGACGAAGATAATTCTAGGCTCTATACCAGAAAAAGCAATCAATTACGTAAGAGAGTATCGCGAGAAGAAAGGTGTCAGGATCGGGCAAATTCATGGTGAAGCTGATAAGCGAATTAAAAGGTGTGTTGAATATAATTAACTTATGCAATATTACCCAAAAATTTGCAGGCCCCGGACTCACTTCAGAGATCAAAAATAGCGTAAATAGTATCCAAAATTTAAAAATATTGTGTAAAATAGAGCGTTATAAAAATTTTCAAGTATTAATCTTATGTATAGTGGGAATTTAGAAGTTTATAGTTCGAAATCAGAAAGCGTGCAATGAAAAATAACTTTATTTGTAGACAAAAATTTCCGTCTACTATTAATTTATTTTGTTAATAATGCATCTTTTTTGCTTGAATGTGCAACCGTTTAGTTAAAAATAATTATATTTCGTTTGAAAATGTTTACACTGAAAAATAATTCACAATTTAATAAAATTCACCATTTTTAAAAAATTGGTAGAAAGCACCAGCAAGGAAAAATTCAATTACAAAAACTATTGTTAAGATAATTATTTTTCGTAAGTTTTACAATTTACACTTTTTTTATAAAAAAGTGTTTTTTCTTTCATAAGACATGACACTGCTTATGTAATTTTAATTCTTCAACTCATAGAAAACTTTTCTTCCCACAGACCTGATTTTTGACACGACGACTACCTTAAATTTGTATGGTTTTGGAAATCAAGTCAAGTTTTCAATTCCAAATCTCCCAAATTAAAGAAGTTTCGAATTATAATCGTGAATTTTTGAATTTTTTGAATATAGAATTACAGATTATTCAATTTTCAAGATGTATTTTCTAAAGATATGTCAACTGTAGTATTTTTCTTAGAATAGTGCAATTCAAAAGATTTACAATTTAAAACTCTTTAATTTAAAATATGTAAGAATAGAAAAATTTATTTTTGATGATTTTAATGATTTTGGCAAGCAAAAGTCAAGTCTTCAACTCTCAATTTTCCAAATTGAACAAATTTCGAATGTAAAGCAACAAATTATACAATTTTTAATTCTGAAACTCAAAACTCGCATAATTTTTAATTGCGAATTGGAAAAATTGTAAAGTCTTTAATTTTTAAGATTTGCAAGTCAAAGTTCTACAATATTTCTAATGTTCATCAACAAAATTAAATAAATTTGTTATTGTAAAATGTAAAAATTAAAAGTTCTTCAATTTTAACGATTTGAAATTAAAAATTCTTCTATCTTGAATATTTGTAACTGAACACTCTTCAATATATGTATAATGTATATAATAAAAAATGATGCAATTTGAAATGATTTTTTCGAATAGTTCTAAATTTCAAATTCTCCAATTGTGAACAGTAAAAATGACAGCGTTGATTTATTTTGTGGAAATTCTGATAATTTTTACATGTGTACCATATGTTTCCGTATACAGAAAGGAAATTAGCAGGAACTTCAAGTTGATTGAATCATTGATTCCAACACTACATCTAATTTTACATTTTATAAGCGATTATAGTTAAATGACACCTTTGCTGGTTTTTCGAAAGATATCGGTTTTAATTGGCCCATGTATCATATAATTGTAAAGAAGATTTAAAAAAAATTATTATTAGGGTCTAGGATGTTTTGTTTTTAATATTCAATTTTTTCAATTAATACATACCTATAGTCCTAAATGTTCACCATGAAGCTTGTACAAAACGGCTTAAATTTATGGACAAATTGTAAACACAAGTACACCATAAAGCAGTCACAGCTTGAAACAGAGTACACTCCGAACGTATATTTCCTCCCAAGAAGGAAATGTGTCTTCCTCCATTACTATTCGCGACTAAAAAGAGTTAAAACGTGTACTCATCTTCGCGACATAAAACACAATGCGGAAAAAATAAAAATATATATTTCAGCATATACTCAAATATTTAAAATATTAATAGATGTAGTTAAATTAAATCATTTCTGGTTTTTTCGAATGATATCGTTCTTAATTGACCTAAGTATCATAATTGTAAAGAGAACTTTTTCAATTGGCTTCAGTGTCTAGAATTTACATTTTTCGTCCTGCTTATATTTTTTTTATAAATTTATATTTTCCAAACACAGGAAACCTAACTCTTCTCGCCCCGGACTGACTCACTGGACTAACCAGTAAGGCAATGAGAGTCAGTCCCTCATACACAAACAAAATAAAAAAACAAACAACAACCAAATTTAAAACAAAAAAAATAAAAAGTATAGACCCCAACGCTAATTAAAAAAAGCCTTCTTTACAATTATTAATATAGATACATGCTATGCGTACATCTTTACAATTCTTCTTGTTCTACAATAGTAATATCTTATAAAAGCTAAATTCTTATTTAGTATATTATTATACTTTCAAAACTTTGGCTGTTCTACTTTAGCTGAAAGGTTTTGATTAATATTTTATATGTTAATTAACCTCGTTCAGATATTCCTATAACAAAGTTTGTAGTAATAGTGTGAAAGGTTTTGATATTCAAAGTAACTTGATTTCAATTATCGAAACATGAGCGCTTTTAAAGCATTAATTATGTTTTCGTAATATTATGGTAATGTTACGGTAATGTTATGGAGATTGTATGTATAAATATAGAACTTTTAGAACTACACTCGACTTCGCTTTTCCAATTTTTAACATTTGCATTTGAAAGGAATCACAATTTTTCAATTCTGATGGAAAACCGGTCAAAAATTGTAATGTTTCCTTAAATTGTAAATAACGCTTGAAATAGTAAACATTTTGCAATGCCCTTGGGCTCATTTTAAAGGTAAGCTATAGAATCGAACCAAAACTTACTTTGTACCATTTTTTATTTACATGATCCAAGAAGTTTGAGTTGGAACAAAGAAGTTTATTAAAATTCGAAAACATCTCTTTCGTAAGAAGATAATAATAAAACTCAGAAGAATATATACTTTATAAAAATTGTATAGAAAAGTTCTAATGAACTGATGTTTTAATATTTTTGTTCCAACTTTAGCATCTTGCTCGATAGAAACAAAAAATTACTCAATACTGGCGATAAGATGATGCGATTCTACACAAATTTACCTTTAAAATGAGCCTAGGATTACTGAAAAATGTATATTATTTTTAATTTTATATAAAATTTAAGGAAACAGAAATTTTCACTAATTTTGCAATAATGAATCTTCTTAAAGAATTGACAAAATAACACCCTAGGTAAATTTTATAGAGATTTTTAATACGTTTTAATGTACGAAATTAATTGTTTTTTTCTGAAAATTGAATTTTCACACTTTTCTCGTAATCGATATGCAAGAGACTTGAAATGCGAAACAGGTGTTTCCGGATAAAACATTCAGGATTGTGTTCCTTATAAAATAAACATAATAAAAATTAGGCACACAATATAATTGTTGGTTTTTTAGTGAAAACAGTATTTTTATCTTAAAATAAATCGCCGCTATTTTCTTAATTTTAAACTCTTTTCAAATTTGCCGGCCGACTTATAAAAAAGTAAATCTGGCTAGAGTCTGGAAAAAATTTTGAATATCTCAATTATGTCAAACCTATCAAAGTTTTAGAAAAAATTTGAATTTTTTTTAATGTGACTTGGAGTATTAGAATCTTCTTAATTTGAAATCGATTCGGCCACTCCATTACTGAATATCTAGGCTAATAAGATAATTTGTTTTAAACTGTGATTTTGACCAATATTAATCAATATTAATGAAATAATGTATTAATGAATGAATCCCAAGAAATAATTATTCAAGTTCTTTGGTGAAAATTTCTTTTTTAATTTAACGAGATTCACAACTCGCAGAATGATACATTTCTGAATTAACCTGACAATAGAAATATTTCAACAAATTTCTATTGACCAATATTAAAGGATTAAAACCGTTTTTAATCAAAACTTAAAAAATTCTCGGTCAGTAACAAAATTCCCGGTCATTTCCCAGTTTTCCTGAATTCCCGGTCCAGCGGCCACCCTGTGAAATAATATTATTTCAAATGACATTACAATGAGGCCGAAATTATTTTGTTCAACCGGCAGTGACGAAGTGTAACGACAGTTTCGGTCGTATCCCTGGTTTCAAGAGATAAAAAAAGTAATTTCATTCAGAGTTACCTTATTTTCTAGTTTCCTACTCTCATTTTTTTACGAGAGTTGTTTGCGGTTAAAAAAGTTATGAAATTACGTTTAAGTTGGTGCAATAAAAGCATCTCCTTGTGGCGATAGCTCATGGGTTACTCTCGTTCACCATGAGCAGCATCCCATTACCAGCAACGCAAACCTCGTCGTGGAACTTTGGTTGACCGAGCATGCTTATCGTCTATTAAGCCATATCCTCGTGGCCAGTGTTTATTTTTACATTCTTTTTTTACTTATCTTAGGTGCGGTACTTCCATTATTCTCGGTGAACCGACCGTGCCTGCGGATTACCTTCCTCGAATGCCCCACAACATTTATTTTCACAACAGGTTGAAGAGCTAGTCCGAGAGACCGCTTCTATATTTTCTTTGACATTTTCATATCGTCTTTACTCTATTTCTACGATAAACACTCTTCCGATGTGTTTCGAGTGAACAAATATTTTTTTTGCAGGTCAGTGCTGAATAAACAATGCGAGTATTATTAAATCTTTTGTCTATAAATAGTGGACTAGATTTGCATCTCTTGATCAAAGGCGTTGTTTAAAACTTAGTTACCATTTTTTTAAATACTCGAGAAAATGAAAATTAGTAATTTTATTTTACAAGTAAAGGATCTAAATACACCCTTTTCCCTATTCCTTTTCCCTATTCCCCTTTTTCTCGTTTCCTCCCTTGGATACAAATTGAATTAATAGAACCCAGTAAGAAAATCCAACTATTTTTTTGTAGAAAATTCATACTTTTTAATTTAAAAGTCTACTAATATATTTTTGGTTCAGAATTCATCTATATTGATTTTTAGTTTTTTAGTTGAAAATTACCTGTTGAATTCTTCATTAACAATTAATGTCTTCTGGTTGAAAGCTTAACTCTTTGGTTGAAACTGCAACTACTTTGTTAAACATTAATTTTATTGGTTGAAGATTTCACTATTTTGTTCAAAATTCACTTCTTTTTTACCGATAATTCATGTAATTGAATGATCAGTTGAAAATTTAACCAATTTGTTAAAAATTCACTTTATTAGTTGAAGTTTCGTCTCTTTGGTAAAAAATGTAACTATTTGGTTAAAAATTCGTTTTTTAGTTGAAAATCGATTTTTTAAACTGATATTTGAACATTTTAATTTGCAATTTTTAGTTTCGATATGCTATTTTCGTTTAAAAATTGATCGTTTTTAGTTAAAAATTGAACTTCTTGGTTAAAAAATTATATTTTTGAGTTGAAAATTTACTGTTTTGTAGAAATTCCGCCTTTTGGCTTGAAAATTGACGACTTTAGTTAAAAAAAAAATTTTCTCTTCTGACTGGAAAATCTTTCTTGGCTGAAAATTCAATTTTATTGTTGAAAATTGTAGAAATATCAATTATTACATTTTTTTGGAAATTAATATTTTTTGATCAAATTCAACTGGGTTTTATTTACAATTAAAATCCTTTTTTTTGGTTGAAATATCAACTATACAATTGTATTTTTTTAAGATTCATCATTTTAGTTGAAAATTTAATTATTTGTTTAAAAATTCAACTATCTTGTTAAAAACTCATATTTTTCGGTAGAAAATCTAATTATTTTTGTTTAACATTCGTCTTTTCGCAAAGAAAATGCGTACTTTTGAATTGAAAATTCAACTGTAGTAAAAAATTAGTCTTCTTGGATTGAAAATTCAAATATTGAGTTGAGAATGCAACTATGTTTGGTTAAAAATTAATCTTTGTGGGTTGCAAATTCAACTATTTGGTTCGAAATTTAACTCACTTCTTGAAAATTTGTCCCAATTAGTTGAAAGTGCAACTATATTTGGTTATAAATGCAACTGCTTAGTTCATAATTAATTATTGTTGTTTTTGAAAATTTATCCAATTTGCTGAAAGTTTGGTTATTTGTTGAAAATTCTTTTTCGGTAGAAAATTAATCTTTTTTAGCTGAAAATTCCACTATTCTGTTGAAAATGCAATATATTTCGACTTGAAATCTGAAGCGTTTCATATTGAATTCAATATGGTACCTATATATAGATTATTTTTATTTAAAAGAATTTATTCCTCTATTATTCCCGTAATTCGTGAAGTCTGCTAAAATATAATGTTTGTATCTTCAGCGTTTTATTTTAGGCGTTTATCAAATGAAACCGAAGAAAAATTTTTGACAAAAAAAAGGGCAGTTCAAGCTTAGTGTGATAATTATCACACTAAGCTTTTTATTATCTGTGAAGAAAAGGAAAGTGGTGGAAAAAAGGGTTCATAATACTTCTAGCGTGAAGCAGTTTTTGAATGGGCCCTAATATTTACGATTTGAAGATGATTAATATTTTGAAAGTTTAATCATTTACGTAAAGATGTATAATTTTTAACAAATGTGGGTATACTTATTGCATTTTTTACAGTTAATTAGTCACCAGTATTTTACTCACAAACAGTCAGAGGTCGGAAATCAACAAACTGAGGTAAAACTGTTTCGGTTGCCAACAACTTTTACCAACTTCAACGTACAATTAATCGAACTTCAGTCAAACATTCGGTCACCATGTTTTGCTTGTCCGTTTCCACTAGTTAATTCAACATAATTAGCCCGATGTTGAATAAATGATATTGTTTAAATGAGATGTAATTAACTAGACTAGTGGATAAACGAATGCAACTTGAGGATTTCGATTTGATGACCAATTTAACACTTTACTATATATTAACACTGAACCTTGGATTCTATTCCACTTTGAATTTTTCACTTTTAGAGTATCATAATCATAATTAAGCTGTTCTCTTGAAAAATCACCTAAGTCGTTTCAGGTTTTCGGTATGATGTGGGTTTTAAAATGTTTGCATTTTGAAAAGTTTTTTTTGACAATTTCGTGTCAGAACCTATGTCGACTTGAGTGGTTTTTGCAGAGAAAGGCTCAATTGCAGTTCTAACTTTATTTTATTTTCTTCAATCTCAAATCCCATATTACACAGGTTACAGATATTGCGAAGCCATTCATATTCCCTAAAATTGAACACCCACTTTCTCCTGAAATTACGACTCTTCTGGGAGAGACTAATACATCCGAATTACTGATAAGGGTTATGTACAGCATGTGGACTATGTAGAGGCATGTATTCGCAAAATCGGGAGTATGAAGAACATTTCCAGAGAGATGAGAACATATGACATTCATGTTCAGTGCAACCGATTGCATGCATTAATTGAGCAAACATTGTACTAGTTGAACTGATATTGAGGGGTGCATTGTAAATATCAAATAAGCTCCTTAACCTTTTCTGCTACTGATAATACACCTGCTTTATCAAATCGAATAACATTTTCAGAAGGAAGTCATTATAATCAAATAATAATCCTCTATAATATTTACTTTCTGGTGAAACACAACTTTACAGAACTTCGGCTATCCCCGTACACAGTTCTGACCTGACTCTATGATTTCTCGCTGTTTTCCAAATTGAAGTATCCTCTAAAAGGAAAACGATTTTAAGAAGTAGAGGAAATAAAACAGAATGCGACGAAGAAGCTAGTAGGTATTCCGAAAGGTGACTTTAAGGAGTACTTCCGAAAGTGGGAGGCTCGCTGCAAAAAGGTTGTGGCTTCCAAAGGGGAGTACTTTAGAGAGAATACTCCTGCAACACCACAAGTTCGGATATTTTCTGGACAGATCTCGTATAATATGAATTGTCAATAAAAGATTGTAATCATATGTTTTTTATACAGGGCACGTTCCTAAAATTTCAAAATTGCGGCACTTTTTGAAATAAGTATGTGACGTTGGAAGATGCATGCATTTTAAATAGATTATATATGTTTTCTTCATATAAGGTAGTGTAATATTCCATGCATTTCCATCCATTGTAAACCAAGCTCTCTGCAAGCTAGACGAGTTTTGATTGCAAATCGCATTTCAGTCTCATATACACATCTACATATTATGTAAGTTACGTGCTTTGACTCGCGCAGTACGACTACATATTGTAGGCGTCCACTATATGACTGTAAGTACGTCTACGTAGAAAATTTAAAGTCTCATCAAGCCAATGAAATTATTTACATATAAATCGAAAATGTTCGACATTTCTATTTATCAGATTTATTGATTAAAGAATTTTTTTAAAGAAATACTTAGTAGATTAGGAGCATAGTTTTAGAAACATTCGAAGGGAAATTCAGGGTCAATAAGACTTATGTTAATCGCTTGCTTTTTTCATAAAGAGTTTCAATACGAATTTCTATTTATTATTTAAGAAAATTGCATTGGTTTGACTAAAAAAAGATTTATTCAATTAAAGGCCTTCAAAATTAGACAATTTATTAATGTAACAATCCTAAATTTTGAAACGTATCACATTCTGAAATTTCAAGCATTGCAACAGTATAGGTCACTTTTAAGAGTGGGAGATTTGAATGTATTGAAATATGCAAAAATTTTGTTCTGAAAACTTTAACCACATTCAAGATACAATAATTAAAAAGTGCACGATATCAAACCTGAAGAGTTTAACACTAGAAATCTATGAATTACATTTGTAAAGGTTTGTATGAATTCACATTAAAACTTCTAAATTTCGATTATTTCCAATCATATTAGTACAATTACAAGGTTATGAAAAACTTGCAGTTTACACCCTAAATTTGTATAATTAAAAATTGAATACGTTCTGCTTTGTAAAATTGATATCCCGAATCAAATAACCGATTCTATAAAACTATTTCGCTCAGAGAAGGGTGGCTGAGCGTCACTTGAACGCAAGCGGTCACGCATCAATTCCTCAAGTGCAGACCAATTGTATAACCAGTTATTTGAGTCAGGCCCTCGATTTTAAATAGAAGCATTAAAAACTCAACGATTTTTAATTGAAAGCTCCTTTTAATTCCATTAGTTTTTAGTTATAAACTCAAGGGTGTCAGAACTAACTTGACCAAAAGTTTATGATAATCTTCTCTATCTAATTATTACTGTAATGTGTGAACATAACTTAATGAAATTTTGGTAATCACATTTTGTAATACACACTATCTGTGTGTAAAACTGAGCCTCAGAAATAGACCTTGCACTGCACTATAATCAGAATCAAAATTTACTTCATCAGATTAAACGTTATAGAATCCTTGATTTGATTCTTCGATTGCCAATCAAACTTTTAATTTTCCACCTCGTTGAATCGCGCTTTCAGGATGATGAATTCAGGTAATTAATTAGGAGTTCGAGTCCGCGTACATACGGATTTCCAACTCGAGTTTTCCTGAATCAGTGTGTAATTAAGTGCAGTTTACTCGACATTTCCAGCATAACTTTCACCATAAACTTTCCCTTTTTTGGTAAATCAGGAAAAGAGGAGGAAACATCATACCCAGAATATCGCCTATAGAAATATGTTTCAGATTTTTCTCAAAAATTACCATACACAGTATAGAATTGCATTCTTATTCAAATAAGTTTTAAGCATCATAATCCTAAAATCGATATTAGCAATAATTGCTTTTTTTGCCGTAATAGTTCGAAGCGTCTCGTCACATTTTCATCTTAATGATTTTCGAATCAAATCAAAGGAAATTCTGTCATATCTTCGGTTTCGAATTGAAGTCTTATATTATTAAAATTGCAAATTGGAAGCTCGAGCTCCGCATAAAAAAGAAGCAGATACCAGAAAGCGAATATCTGGTCATAAATATAAAATATATCAATTCGATGCGATTCATTTCGTTCCGATCGTAAAAGAAGCTAGCACAACTTGACTGGTCTCGAACCGGTTATTTATACGGCAAGATATATTTTTCCATTCCAATAATTAAATGTCCTATTACCCTGATTCGTTCAATTTATGTAATAAGAAACTTTTTTACTCCCATAAATTCGAGCCTCAGGTTTCCTTTAACAGGAAATTTTGCGATCACAGGATGGTCAAAAAAATTCATTCTCAAAATTCAATCTTTCAAAATCTTTCAAAATTTAAATTTTGTAATATTTTTAACGTAGAATATTATAATACCAATTTTTAGCGAAGCAGTTTATTTTTCTACAAAATAAATTTGAAATTTTTTTTGAGTAATTTTCAACCAAAAATGGAAAAGTTAAATTTTAAATATAAAAAATGTATTTTAGAAAAAACTGACAAAATAGCATCCAAATTTTTGAACTTTCAAACCAAAATGCCAATTTTCACAGTCTTATTTTCAACCTGAAATACGAATTGCATCAAAAAACTTAATTTTTACCCCAAAAATAGGCAATTTTGAACCAAGAAGATTATTTGTCTACCAGAAGACTGGAAATCGTATTCTACTTACAACATATGCATCAGGATTAAACACTTTTTACATGGTCTGAAGCTTACCTGCAAACAAAAAAAAGATATCAATTAATATCCAGTAAGATTAAAAGATTGTGTGTCCTCACAATTACTAACTCTGTTTAAAAATGTTTCAGTGTGGCCGCTCAAATTAGAAAAAAATCCAAGCTATTTCCCGGTTTACCCGATCAAAATTTACATTTCTCTCGGTTGACGTTTAGGCATATATATTTTAAACAAAAAAAAAACGATATTCACGAAAATAGTTAAATGTACAACCAAGGAGATGAATTTACAACTAAAATTATGGATCTTCAACTAATAATGTGAAAGTAGTTATTTCAATAAAACAAAACATTTATTTTAAAAACAAAAATAGTTGAATTCAATCCGAAAAGATCATTTTTTAAACCAAAGAGATGAATTTCCAAAAAACGGTGGAATTTTATACCAAAAAAAGCGTTCAGCTGAATTTTCAAAAGCAAAATACGTATTTTCAACGAAACAGTTGAATTCGCAATAAAAAGGATGACTTTTTAACGAAAGTGTAGAATTTTCAACCAAATAATCAAATTTTTGAGTAAAAATGTAATCATCAGGAGGAAGCAACTGCTAATTTTTTTTCATTTTCCCTGACCATTAATATTCAAATACCAGAATGGACCACAATGTTACCTTGTAACATTTTCAACATAGAATCTTTTATAAATGCAATCAATTCATTTCAAATTAAAAAATTTTTGATTTTAAATTTAGTATGCTTGACAGTTATTTTGCAGGATTTTTGTTCAAAAGCCCTGACTTTCCCCTGACTTTAACACACCGATAAAATTCTCTGATTACCAGTTTTTTCTGACCTACGGCCACCCTGGATCAGCTATCATGGCGAGTACATGGAGCTGAGTTCTTTTCAGCTTTTGCAGATGATAAAAATGTTCTCTTTGAGGTCTAATGTGAAAATAATGTGGAGATGTTCAGTTCTTGTTTTCTCTAGAAAACTAAATACGATTTGCTCACAGCGATAGTCGTTTCACATCAAACGACTTTGAGAACGAATGAATGAATGAATGAATGAAACCCAGGCAGGTAAGCAGGTTGTGCCGACGCGTAATTGCGCATTATCTCGTCGTAATCCGTGGGATGAATGAACAGCAAATGGTTGACCCATCAGACAAGGTGGGAGATGGAAGTGAGTGGAAGAAGTGATGTTCAAAGCAGCGCATTAAATCCGACTCTATCTCTATATTACATTCCCATTTCAGTTATTATTACTACCATCAAGTTGCTTTTTCAAATCATCGAATCTGCAATCAATGTCTTGTAACATAAAAACAGGGTGTCTATCCGACGGATGATTTTCAATTTTAGATTCCCGGTCAATTTAATGATTTCGAACTATTTTTAAAGATTAAAAATCTCACAAGAGATTTCTAAGTAAGATTACAATTCTGAATTGGGAACAAAGCATTTCGTAAAGAAAGTCTAAATTATAATCCTTTACAGAAATTCCCTGTTTCATAGTGAAAATTATAATTCTTTATGTAAAATCCCTGTTCTAAAGTAAAAATTATAATTCGCTTAGAAAATTCCCTGTTGCAAAGTAACAATGATGATTATTAACGAATTTTCTGTTCTAAAGTGAACCTAAAATGAAAATTATGATTCTTTACGGAAATTCCCTGTCCCAACGTCAAAATTATAATTCTTTACGAAATTTCCTACTTAAAAGTTAAATTTTTAATTTTTGGGTGTACTTCCGAAAAGGACATATGTCCGATTTTCTTCGGGCTCCGTGCACTTATGTATTTTAACGCGCTGATTATGAATATGATAGTGAAAATTGGCGACTAGTCGATTTTCATGGTGAAAACCATGAAAAACCCATAAAAATCATGGTTTTTTGCGTTTATCTCAGCCAATATGCAAAATAAAAAAAAATGTTTCAAATAAAAGTTGTAGATCTCATTAAAAAACACTTTTTTCATTCCATACATTTTTTCGTACGAGTGATAGTTTTCGAGAAAAACCCTTTTCCAGCGCCGTGTGGGGGCGGGAAGGCACCCCTGTGACTGGTCCCAAAAATAATGTAAGGTCGTACCCCTACCCCTTTTTCAGCGCCGTGTGGGGGCGGGAAGGCACCCCTG
>CAKNXH010059175.1:116590-170081 GCA_932178445.1 Andricus quercusramuli
CCCCTACCCCTTTTTCAGCGCCGTGTGGGGGCGGGAAGGCACCCCTGTGACTGGTCCCAAAAATAATGTAAGGTCGTACACCTACCCCTTTTCCAGCGCCGTATGGGGGGCGGGAAGGCACCCCTGTGACTGGTCACAAAAATCGATTTACTACTGATTTTCTGGGAAACCGTCGTTCCTAGAAAAAAATGCTTCAAACATAAAATGTGTATTTCGATGGGGTCTACAACTTTTGTTGGAAACATTTTCTTGAATTTTGAACCATTACTGAGATAAATGCAAAAAACCATGATTTTCATGGTTTTCACCATGAAGATCAAATTTGCGCCAATTTTCACTATCATATTCGTAATCAGCGCGTCAAAATACATAAGTACACGGAGCCCGAAGAAAATCGGACATATGTCCTTTTCGGAAGTATATCCCAATTTTTAACAGAATTCCCTGTCACAACTACTAACTGTCAAAATTATATTTCTTACGTGAAATTTCCTGTCTCAAACTCAAAATTTCAATCCTCTACTAAAAATCCCTGTTCCAACTCAGAATTGGAATAATAAAATATATGAAACCACATTTAATTTGCAAATTAGTACATTCAGGAGAAAAATCACGGTAGACACCCTGATTGATTTCTGACGTAATTTATGAGTAACATAACCTCTTAAATAGTAGTAATGTCACTAAATAGTGACGTCACATTACTGGCGTCAAATTCAAATTCAAATATTTTGTATCTTTCTTTTAAATAGAACAAAATAGTTTCTTCATTGAACATATGTTTTAACAGAAAATTTTTCATCTAAGCTTGAAAAGTAAATTTTAAACGTAGAGGAATGTAATTATAAATTGTATCCTTCCTTTACTACTGGTCATACCAAACTCCTAAGCTTCCTCTTGTCCCATCCTAACAACCCTCAGGTTAGGTTCAAAGTTAAAATAATCCCATCCTAACCCTTAACTAACATGTGTGTGTGTGTGTGTGTGTGTGAATGCGCCTAAAGCCCAGAATATTGCGAATTGAGGAAACCTCTTGTGGGTCCAGAGACAAAGCAGAGGCTGTTGTGCGGTGTAAGATTGGCTTCTGCGGATGATAGCCCCAGGCGTTATGGACAAGTTCTCCCTGCGCGCGTAATGGGTCCATGGTGAAAGGGTGTGGGTTGCAGGGAGAGGATGAGGTGAGGTGGCCGGCCAGACCCTGGGAGTACGTGAGGAGCGTGGGCAAAGTGGAGGGGGAAAATGGTGGGGGGGGGGGGGGAGAATAGGAGGAGTGGGGAAAAGTAGAAAAGGAATAAACGGTGGGACATAACGGCGGACGGCCAAGGGACCAGCAACGGCGAAGGCATATCTGCAGGTGCAACGCTGGTCGCTCGACGCTCGCGTGGCGAGAGACAAGGAGGAGCGGACCGATGACCTCGAGAGAGACGAGTGTCGACCGCCAGGAACCGGTTAACCTACACAATCCACATACAAACGTTTACATATATGTATATAAATTGTGGCCTCACTCCTCTCTCTCACACACTCATTCATGATCTATTCGCTTCTCCCCCTCTCGTTGATTCTTCCATCCCCTGTCCATTCGCCTGTCCTCTCAATCTCCTTCTGTCTCTTCTCCGTTTGTCTCAAAACGTGGCATACGAATCATAAAATGTCCTTTGGTTTCCGTTATTATTTGCTGCTCGTGGTTCAGATATTATTTTTATCGTTCCAATACTTTCCTGATTTTCCCATATGAACAATTTTTTATTTTCGCTGACCATTAATATTCAAAGACCAGAGTTTTAATCGTATAACATTTTTAACACAACATCTTTTATAAACGGAATAAAAAAAAAATTTTATTAAAATTTTCAAATTCATTTCTTTCAACTAAAAAATATGACTTTCCTACCATATAATATGAATTTTCGATTCAAAAGGACGTCTTTTCAACAAAGGAGTTTAATTTTTGCACAAAAATATGAATTTTCAAGAGAAATAAACTCTGTCTAAACATAAGAATTTTCAACAAAATAGTTAGATTTTCGACCAAAATTTTTTTTTTAGATTTTTTAACAAAATACTTTAGATTTCCAACAAAATAACAAAATTTTCAACAAAATAGTTGAATTTTTTACTGAAATGTAGAATCTTCAACCAAGAAAATGAATTTTTAACAACAGAGTTCATCTTTCCATCAAGTAATTGATTTTTTCAACCAAAAAGATGAACTTTCAACCAAGAAGATTAATTTTCTACCCAAAAAGATACATTTTTTCAATAAAATACATTAATTTTTAACCAAATAGTAGAATTATGAACCAAAAAATACATTTTTAGCCAAGAAGAGGAATTCTAAACTGAACTCATGAATCTGCAACCAAAAAAATGAATCTTCAACACATTAGTTCATCTTTTATTAACAAAAAAGTTTCAACCAAAAAGACGAATTTTCTACAAAGCAGATGAATTTTCAGATCACGAATATTATTTTCAACCGAATAGTTGAATTTTCAACTTAAATGATCAATCAGCCACAAACAAAAATTACCTGTTAACAAATTAATTCAACTTTGAACCAAAAATACCAATTTTGAATCAAAAAGACGAATTTTCTGCAATAGAGTACAATTTCCAACCCAAAAATATTTATTTTCTACTCAAAACGAATTTACAAAAAAATAGTTTAATTTTCAACCAAAAAGATGAATTATCAACTATTTTTTCAGTCCAGAAAGAACAAAAATTCATCAAAATTGTTGAACTTTCAAGCCAAGAAACGATTTTTCTGTAAAACAGTTGAATTTTCAACCCGAAAATATGAATTTCGAAAAAAAAAACGTTAACTGAGAAGATTATCTTTCTACGAAAAAAATACGAATTTTCAACAACAACAACAAATTTTTAACAAAGTGGTTCAACTTACCCAAGTACTTGATTTTTCAATTAGAAAGAATTAATTTCCAAAAAATAATGTAATAGTAGATATTTCAACTAAAGAAGATTTTAATTTTTAATAAAAACCAGTTGAATTCAACTAAAAAAGACGAATTTTGAAACAAAATATTTGAATCCTCAAGCGAAGAAGATGAATGAAATAAGAACTTTCAACGAAAAAGTTAATTTTCTACCGAAATTGTTGAATTCCCAACCTAAAAAAAATTATCCATATAACTGTTAAATTTTGAACCAAATAAATAATAAATAAAAAAAGAAATAGAAATACATGGCAAATAAATTACTAACAAGAATATCATATCAGGGCAGCCACAAACTTCATTTTCAAAATTCCTTAACTTTCTCCTTAACAAATTTTCATTTTCGTTGACAGTTTTTTAGAGTTCCTCTTATACAAATTCCCTGACTTTGGAAGATTTTTTTTTAATCACTGATTTTACAATGAATTGCCCTGACCAATAAAACGCACTGACTTTTCTCTAATTTCGAGGTTTTTCCTGACCTTTCAATAAATTTTAAGTAAGTTCATTCAAATGTATAGAATTGACGAAAATGAAGAAAACTTTAATTTACTTTGATTCCGTATTAAATATTTAAATCCCGGACTTGGAAAATAACTTTTTCCCCATTGAGTCAGTAAGGGGGTAGAATGGTAGATTGAATAGCAAAATACTATTCTGGCAGATATAATATTGATACTTTCAAACTTCGCAATTGTTCTTTTAATATTAGATTTCAAAGATCTTGATATCCCTACGTGAAAATATGATTTCAGTTATCTTCTCTATATTCGTATTTTCGAAACTGTCTAATTTCTCTTCCTTATCTCTTCTCCGATTTTATCTTCAAACACCTCTTCTTTTTCCCACCTCAGTTTTTTAATTTTATTTTCCTACGTGTCTTGGTGATATTGACTCTACAAATTTCTTCAATCATCGATCGACATCGACTTTTTTGTCGTCACTGGCGAGCAAATCAATCCTGTGAGTTCGTTCCACCCTCGTGGGCTGAAGGACATCCAGTGATTAAAGCTCTGATTTTTGAAATACCCTTTATTTTTCACTTTTTATAAGTACCAAGGTGTCCAGAACTATTTCGAACAAATGTGCATGATTAATTAACATCTTTGGCATCACGTAATTAAATCCCCTTCAGCGGTCTCTGGATGCATCAGATGCACTCGAGAAAATCCTTGCTCTGATTGAGAATCTGCATTATTCTGATTTCTAACCTAACCCGAACCCGATTGATAGATCGGTAAGCTTTGCTTATCCATACATTCTATATTCAGAAATATTTTCACACCAACTTTTGCTTTTTGTTTTCATATTGATAAGATCCTAAGTACTGACATAAAGAGACTTCAATTACAGGATCTAATTAGATTTCTGTCATTAATTAATTAAATCAACGATATGGAAAGTTTTATATATCAACCATAATTATAATAACACCATTTTTCTACCATGAAAGATAAATTTTCAATAAAAAAGACGATTTTTCAACAAAACAGTTGAATGTTCGACCAACAATGTCCAATGTCCAACCTACAAAGATGAACTTTCATCCAAGCGGTCAAATTTCTAAACCAAAATATTAAACTTAATCCCAAAATAGTTGCATTTTCAACAAAATAATTAATTTTTTTAGAAGACAGTTGAATGTTCAACAAAGAAAAATGACTCTTTTGTAACAAAATACTTTAATTTTCAACAAAAAAGTTGAATTTTTAATCAAATACTTCAAGTTTCTATCCATAAAGATGAATTTTCAATCAAATAGTAGTAGAATTTTCAAACAAAAAAGATTAAACTCCAACTGAAAACAGTTGCAATTTTTACCAAATAGTTGAATTTTTTAAAAATTTCAACTCGAAAAGTTGAATTATCAATGAAAAATTGTTAGTTAATACTTAAAAAAACGAGTTTTTAACAAAATAGTTTAATTTGTAACCAAGGAGATGAATTTTCAACAAAATTAATAAATTATCAACCAGACTACAGACATGAATTTTCAACTAAAATGATGATTCTTCAAACAAAAAACTGATTGCTAAATGACATCTTTGCTGTTTTTTCGATAGATATAATGCCAATAAAAAAATCTTCTTTACGCAACAAAATTATTTTTTAGCAAGATGGTTCAACTTTCAACCAAGTATTCGAATTATTATCCAAAAAAGATTCAATTTCTACTAAAACAGTTGAATTTTCAACCTAAAAATATGAATTTTCAAAAAAAAAAAAAAAACAGTTCAGTTTACAACCTAAAAGAATGACTTTTTAAACAAATTGTTGAATTTTGAACCAAATAATAAAATTTTTAACAAAAAAGCCAGTAGTTAGGCGCAAGCAACTGCAAAAAAAAAAAGAAATAGAAATACAAGGCAAAGAAATCACTACCAAGAATATTATATCAAGATAGCCACTAAGCTTCATGTTCAAAATTCACAAATTTTTCCATGACTAATTTTTAATTTTCCCTAACCATTAATACTCAAAGAAAAGGATACTTAATCTTGTAACATTTTTAAAATAGAATTTATTATAAGTGGAATAAAAAAATTAAAAATTAAAAATTGATTATCCTTGTCAGTTATCATAAGTAGGGGAAAGTGGGGTATGGTGTATGTGTGGGGCATGGCGACTCTTGGAAATAATGCCTGTTTATAAATTAAAATATTTATTAATTATTTTTATTGTGCTATTAATTAATGATTATCCACTGTAGGTTTCATTATCCACTGAAGGGAGGTTTCCCCTACGTCAAATAGCTTTCTTTAGTACTCAAGAAAGCTATTTTATGTCGAAAAAACTAATATGAAACTCAAGAAACACGAGCATTTTTAGCAAGTCACCATGCCCCACATTGACACCATACCCCACTTTCCCCTACCACTTATAGAAATTCCCTGAATTTTGTGAGATTTTTTTTCAAAAGCCCTGACTTTTCTCTGAATTTCTCTGATCAATAAAATTCCCTGACTTATCCTGATTTCCAAGTTGTCCTTGACTTATGGCCACCCTGCATAATTTAGAACATTTGGCATCCAAGTGATAGGAAAATTATAGCAAAAATATATTTTGTTCATTGAGTTTGATTGCTAGCTGCAATCACAGTAGGTATGATTGACATACGACGTACGTGATATAAGTAGAGAGAATAAGGATTAAATTACACTTAATTTTACGTTCCTCCCCTGAGATTATGTAAATTGGAAATTACCTGCTTAATGCGTCAATATCTGTATACTTTACTATAATATCGAAAATTGCACATAAGTAGAACCTTTCTCAAACTCGACTTGGTAACTTTAGGTGTCTCTTTGAAACTGAAAATCAAACTGACAACTTAAACTTGCGTGAATCAGAATTTCAGAAATTAACATACACTTTCATCTTCGATGTATCTTTACCGTAATTATTACACTATTACTGTTATTATGATTAATAAAAAATGAATGACGTGCAGTGATCTACGAGATGACTTTCCGCCGATTTTTTTCATCACTAGAATACAAACACGCGCGCTACGCGCAGGATTTTTATTTTTATTTTCTCACGCAATTTTTCAATTAAAATATAAAATTGATATGATTACAAAAAATTTGTATTTCGTAGTACCTATTATCTCAAATAATAGAATTGAAAAGCAAAGACAATATTTTTTATAAATTGATTAAAATTGATATCTTAAGTTTTATTTTTAGATCAAATGATTTTTGTTTAAAATACCCAATTTCCGATGGAAAATGCTATCATATTCTAGTATTGTTTTTTCTAAAAACTTTTTTCAATTTTGTTTAAAGGATTGAAACGTGTCTTTCTTAAATTTTCATGTAGAAATTAAGTAAAATTATGTAAGTATAACAATTTTAACACTTGTCTTTGATACAAAATTCGTTTCTTCTTAAATTTTGAACAGTTGAAAATGCAATATTTAATTTTCTTAATAAATAAGAAAATCAACATAATCCAAAATTGTTCAAAGATTCTAAATATTGTTCCAATTAAAATTATTTTTATCTGAAAATACCAATTCTCGATGAAAGCGCCAGCATGATCTAAAATTGTTGAATAGTTGTGAAACTTCTTTGAAATATGTTGTTTTTTTTGCTAAAAGTACCAATTTCCGACAAAGAATACTAACATAATTCTAAATTGTTCAAAGATTCTGAATCTTACTCAAATTGTAATGATTTTTATTTGAAAATACCAATTTTTGATGTAAAGCGCCAACATAACCTAGGATTGTTAGAAAATTATAAATATTCATGGAAATCTAATGATATATCTTTCTATAAAGATTTCAAAATTCGATGAAAAACACTAACAAAATTCGAACTTTTTTTAATCTGAAAATTTTATTATTGACAAAAATCATTGGATTTGAATCTGATGGTTTTCGTTTAAGAATACCAATATCATATAAAGCACAACGACATAACCTGAAATTGTTGTAAAATGGAAAATATTTTATGAAATCCAATTATTTTTTATTAAAAATATCAATAATTTCTAACGAAACACAATAGCATAACAGAAAATCGTTCAGAATTGTAAGTTTGCTTCGAAATTTAATTACTTTTGTTTAAAATAACCGATTTCTTCATAAAAACGTTAATATAACCTGAAACTGTTCAAAAATTGCAAATCTTGTTCAAACTATAATGATTTTTGTTTTTAAATAACAATATCTGGTGCAAACGATAACGTAACCTAAAATTGTTAAGAGTTTATGGTGTTTGAAATCTAATAATTGATTATTGAAAATACCCATTTCGGGTGTAAAACGCTACCATAAACTAAAATTGTTGAACATTGGGAAGCTTGATGATGATTTCTGCTTAAAACCCCTCATTTATGGTGAAAAAACGAATACAACCTAAAATTTTTAGACATTTTATATCCTCGAAACCTGATAATTTTATATTAAAATTATTTTTTTTTTGAAAACACTTATTTCCAGCGAAAATAAGTAACGTAAAATATGCATAATATTTTTAGTAATTTATGAGATAACTTGAAAGTTTTAACTTAACCGCGCAAGAGTATTCAAAATCACAAACGTACCTTAATTCGCATAAGGTTTCCTATCGTTTTTAATCTTAGAAGTGAATAATTGTAAACATAATTTTAAGCATTTGAAATATAAAACAACTTCAAGTAATGAAAAGCCAATCAGGTTTTCAACAACAATGATTGCGAGATTTGCGATACAAAGTTCCCATGTAGTAATTCAGATTTACATAATAAACATAATGAGCGAAATTAATTGGACAAGAAGGGCAAGGTAACATTCTTAATATGATAATAATGTATTCATAACTAAGGTAAGGCTCACTAATTTATCAAAGTTCATCAAAATAAAAAATTTAATAGTTCCTGTTCTCACAGGATATTAAGAACACTGGTTGCAACCTCGACGAAAGTTAATTTCGAAAAAAGAATATGTGCGTGTGGTCGTAGCATGCCGAACTCACTGATCATGCTCACTATTAAAAGAACGTGAGAAGTTCTTGATGCACTTATTAAAACGTTTTTTATAAGAGACCTGACATGCAACAATTAACAATAAAGTTGATACAAAGTTAGGATTATTATTACATATCTTTTTATTAATGTCATTAAGAAAATTGAACTAAAAATTACTATACACGACCAACTCAAAACTTAATATTTCAACTGTTAACCAGAATTAAATTTAATTGAGATACTTTCAGGTCTACAAGAAAAGGTAAAAATCAAGAAGGAATCAGAAGGTAACAGAAATTAGTGAAAGGTATATTATATGTGAATTTGTATGGACTTAACCTATGTTTAATTAATCGATATAAGCGATTGAATATTGGTGAGAAATATAACGACTCTTTTGAGTAATATAAGCAATTATGTGCTGAACAATTGAACGTGCAAGTGCAGCTTATTGCAAGCTCATAAAATACATCCATTCACGAATACATCAACGAGGAAATAATATTCAGCTTCGCCCAACAGCGTTTTAAATCACTTGATGACAATGTGAATAAATTTGAATAAACTAAATATGTATTGATAAATGAGTGAAAATATTATAAATTGCGATTGATTAATTCATTCCTGCAACAAGGTGGTCACTCAAATTTTGAAAAAAATCCCATTCATTTCTTGTTTTTTAAATATAGGTTATATACCAATTTATATACCCTTTTTCGAAAAAAACATTTTGTACCTTCTACTGTTTTTGTATAATTTCAAATATTTTTTTAAGAATATGAAAAAAAAACAATGAGGATTGAGAAACTCTAATTTTTTAAATATTAGGGATGCACTCTACATATGGTCATTCTACAAAAATAATAAAACTTATACAAACAATTACACTAAAAAATCATTTCTCTAATTATTTTAATTTTTCCCACAGAAGGATTAAAAACATCAGGGTCTATATTTGAAATTCCTGGTTTTTACCGACCACGTTATTTTCCCTGACCAATTTAAAGATATGTTTTTGTGCTTTGGCAATTATTTATTTACACTAGCCAAACTTATTTAATTATCGATAATTTCATACATTCTTCCAATGTCCATTACACTGGAGTTAACATTTTTCTCTTAAATAGGTTGAAAGATATATAAGTATGTTTTCTTGAAATTGTATTATTATTATTATTGTGAAAATTTTCGCTACCGAAAAAACGATATTCTAATATTAAGATTGTCATATTCTTACAGGCATATTCTTAGTAATATTCTTAATGAAGTAAGCGAAATCCTTACTTTAAGAATATCTTCTAGCCAAAGGGAAAAAATATTCTTAAAATGAGAATATGAGTGGGGAAAGAAGAAACGCGCAAAGGATAGTGCGCCTTGCTCTGTTCAATCAGTTGTTTCAATGTTTTGTGCGTATCAGTTTTGTGCGGTCAGTTTTTCGCTTTCATAATTATTAACAAGCGTGAAGAAACGCAACAAATTGTAAGGATAAATCGCGTGTGCACATCCATCTCCTTCTCTTTATAGAAAATGTTAGAGTGAGAAATATCTGATGTCACATTGAGGTTGAATACCGGCGTACCACACCGAGACATAACCTCTCTACATTATTTATTTGTTGACATGTGACATCAAACTTTTCTCACATTAACCTTCTCTGCGAAGAGATAGAGATAGAGTTAGAGATGTACACATGCGATTTATCCTCAGAATTGGTTGCATTTCTTCGAGCTCGTCACTTATTATCCAATTACTGCGACAGATTTCAGATGAAAAATGGAACAAGTGAAAACGTGGCTAGAAGACCACCAACTTGGCGAGCTTGTCCAGTTATTTGAATATAAGTATCAAGAATGATTTGTTTAAAAGTTATTTTGTGGATAGACTTCTTTTGAAGTTATTTTTGTTTTTTGTGTTTAATCTCTTTTCCAGTGGTGTAGTCCTAAAAGAAAAAGTGGCCACTATTTTACATTTTTATTTCAGAATTCATTTTGTTTGTTTAAAAATTCTATTATTTGGGAAAATGTAATTATTTTGTTGAAAATGCAACTGCGTTGTTAAAAAAGTAATCTTTTTATCAAAAATTCAACTATTTTGTTAACAAGATAATTTTTTAGTTAAAGTTGTTCATCTCTTTGGTTGAAAAGTTAACTATATTCATGGAAATTCGTTTCATGTTTGGTTGAAAATGAACTTTTTTCAACTGATAATAAAAGTATTCCATTTTTGATTGAAAATTTATCTTTTTCAGTTGAAAATTTAACTATTTGGTTAGAATTTTATTTTTTTTATTTCAGAGTTCAACTTTTTGGTTGAAAATTCATGTATTTTGTTCAAAATTCGATTTCTTGCTAGAATTTTAATCTTCTTGGTGAAAAATGTATCTTTTTTGGTTGAAAAAGCAATTGTTTAGTTGAAATATTAACTGCTACATGCTTCGTTGAAAATTCATCTCTTTTGGTTGAAAAGTCCATTATTTGACTTAAACATGAACTATTTTGACAAAAAAATAATTTTTTTTATTTGAAAGGTCAACTATTTGCTTTTAAATTAACTTTTATATTCAAAATTCTACTGTTTTGTAGAGAATTCATCTTTTTAGCTTAAAAATTCAACAGTTTGGTAGACAGTTGAACTATTTGGTTGAAAATTAAACTTTTTGGTTGAAAAATCATATTTTTGGGTTGAAATTGTGAATGTTTGTAGATAATTTGTCTTTTTGACGTACGAATTGAAAAAAAAATTTGGAAATTCATGTTTTTTGTTAGAAAATTAATCTTATTTGTTCAAGATACAAGCTTTTGGTTAAAAATTCAACCATTTGGTAGAAAATTTGTTTAAAAAGTCATCTTTTTGGGTACAAAATTATTCATGTGTGTTGAAAGCTCAACTTTTTCGTTGAGAATTCTACTATCTTCTTGAAAATTCATCTTTCTTCATCAAAAATTATCTTTCATGTTAAAAATCCATTTTTTCCCATTTCAAGTCCACTGTTTACTAAATCTTTGTTTGCTGAAAATTCTACTATTTTTTAAGAAATTGAACTATTCTGTAAAAAATGTAATTATTTTTAAAACATTCAACTACTTCGTTGAAGTCATCATTCTCGTTCAAAAATTCATCTTTAATGGTAGAAAAGTTATCCTTCTTGGTTGAAAATTCATCTTTATTAATTGAAAAGTAACTTTTTTGTTGAAAATTCAACTGTTTTTGAAATAATTCGTCTTTTTGGCTTGAAAATTGTACTATTTGGTTGAATCTTCGCCTATTTTTGAGAATACACGTCTGTTTTACTGGAAAGTTCATCTATTTTATTGTTAATGAAATCGTTTGGTTTAAAATTATTAATATTTTTTTTCGAAAATACGTCTTTTTGTGTTCAAAATTCATCTCTTTGGGTAAAAAATCTTTTCTGGTTGAAAATTCAACTATTTTTTTGAAAATGCAATATATTTTTCAGTTTGAAATTTTACGAATATTAAGTGTTTGTTTAGTGTCGTATAGTTTAGTGTTGTTCTATCCACGTTTTCCTTGTACAGGAGCAGATGACAATACTTATATTACTTTCAAGCATTGGCTGTAAAGATATAAGTTTTCTTTGCTAGTTTTTACATCAATTTCTCGAAGCTTTTCTTGTCATTGTCACGTATAAGTTGTACAGTACCTACAGTTAACAATTAACTAAAACTTTTTGTTATTTACAGTGAAATAAAATAAAATTAAATAAGACTGCTACAATATATATAGATTTATAACTACATATACATTATATATTTTCATTTGTGTGTTGTGTATAACATAAAATTGCAATGTAATAATTTTGATAATAATTTATATTGTATTATTTACCAGAAAAATATTTTGGATATAAAAAGTATTCAAATCTTACTATAGTCTAAGATTAACTGTACCTTATTATCTTATAGATAAGAATATATATTCTTAATGTGAGGGGGCCTCCATTGTACATTAAGAATATATTGACGCCTATTTAAGTTGCAAATATTCTTAAACTTAGTGGGAAATTCTTACAATTAGACAAGAATATATATTCTTAAGGGAAGAGGGCCTTCATCGTACATTAAGAATATATCCTTGGCGCCTATTTAAGTTGCAAGTATTCTTAAACTTAGTGGGAAATTATTAAAATTAGAATATCGTTTTTTCGGTGTTGCATGGTGCAACATGTTCAAAGTTGACACAAAAATGTTGAAAAGAGTGCACTATTTTCAACATTTTTGTGTCAATGATGAATAATCATGAAGTTTTTATCAAATTTATTTAAAATAGATATTCATTTGATTTTTATCATTTTCCTGCAGACGAGATGTCAGATTTCCCCTCTCTGATTCTCGACTAAACAATAAAAAGAAGATAAAGTAGAAAAAAGTGATTTTTTCGATAGAAGAGGAAAAATCCCAACATTAAATCCAATTCCCGGGGTTTTTCCGGTTTCCAGGTCCGCTAGAGGCCCTGGTCAATGTTGACTACAGTTCAATTAAGGGATTGAAATACAAGCGCTATAAAAAGAATTAAAAAGAAATTCGGAAACTACTTTTTTTATTTTTTGTTCTGAAGCAAAGAATTTGCATCGCGCTATCTTCTTTCCGCTTGGCATGATAAGGTGGAAATACGAATGCGGTAGAATTTTTCTTGGGTTGGGGGCCAAAGAAGTGAAATGAAATCGAGATGATGCATTCCCAGGAATTCGAGATGCGTAAAATGCATTACTCGTGACTCTGATCTTTACCTTCTTCTCTGCTTTTCTGTCTATAGCAATATAACATATATATACTATTCTACCATAACCGAACCCCATAGGACCGTGAATGGATTGTGTAACTGAGAATGGAAGATCGGGACATTCTCACAACGATCGATTGGCGCCGATGTCAAGTACATTGGGATCGGTTTGCATACGGTAAACGAGTTCTGGATTTTCTTCCTCATAGTAACTCGAACCAACCGCAATAACACGTTGCTTGTGTACCTCGAATCAATCCTATTGTCCACAACGTCTCCACACTTTCACATGAAAACTAAATGGCTAATTTATTTTATAATTAGGGGTCGTCCACGTATCACCGAACGCTTCTTTTAACAATTTTTGATCCTCACTATACATCCGTTTCCTATATGTGTTAAAAAATTATTGCCAATTTTCTATGTGAACAGTTTTCGATAACAAATAATAATATAAAATTATATTGTAGAAAAAATCATTTTTAATCAAGTTAATATTTGTTGGAATATCAACAAAAATATTAGAGGACACCAGTACGAGCTGAATGCCAGTACGATGCCATGGCGATCAAAGTTTGGGTATCAAAGTAATTCTTGTTTGTTTTTAGGTTGCGAGGACAAACTGGTACGTACTATACCAACGTAACAACTTTCAAATAAATAAGCAAGTTCATTCCTTTTAAAAACATAATCAAATACAATTATTGCAAGCTTTCCTATCTACGATAATTGGTAACAATGACTATCATGGTTGCATGTTAAACACAACACAGTTTGTAACTCGTACAATTCCGATAACATATTGAAAAATAATCACTAAATCACTGTATAAATGGAAAAATGTTTTTGAATAACATCTTTGGATTATTTTACTGGTTTTCCCAATTTTTTTGGATATGATGGATGAAACACTTATTTCAAACTACAAAAAAATGTCTTTCACATATTAATCTGAGAAAAAAACATAAAAGTATATATACTTTTATGTTTCTATCACAGATTAACCATTAACTAAATACAAATAAAACGTAATTTTTTGTTGAAATTTCAATATATAAGTTCTAACTTGTGCAAAAATTATTTTTTTCTCAAATATGATTTTTTATTATTTTTTGTGGTGGAAAACTGTACGCACAACAAATTTACAATACTTTTTGAACCCGTAGAAAAAAATGTTAATTTTTCAAACTTTAAAAACTTTCAACCCTTCTGCATTGCAAAAAAAACGTCAAATTTCGATATTTTTGAAAAATGGAATAAATGGAAATAATAACATTATTTAAAGTTTTCAGGATCATTTGAAAGGCAAGTCTCTACATAATATTGCATCGTTATTGAGATATTATTTGCATTTTTTCCTAGATTCTACCTCAAAGTCAAAATTGGTGCAAAAAAGTCCCAACATTTTAAATATTGATTATACTAACCGGAAGATTTAGAAAAATACAAATTAATAATATTTTTGCAAATAATACTAAAATTGATTCAAATGTGATAAATAAGTGGTTTTTTAAAATTTGTAAGTAGCTAGACACTTTTGAAATTTCGTTCCGATATTTTTAGAATTTTTTACCTACATTCTTCCTTAAGGTCAAACTTGGTGCAAAAAAGCCGAAAACTTTCATAAATGGCTAAATATTTAAATAATTTGGATAGAAATCATGGTAAAAATGTTCAGATTAATATTTTTAAATTAATGGGATTTCAGCAACAGCTCAAAAAATAGGCGCGAGTCAATAATTCAATGTTGGAAAATAATATTTCGAAATATTGGAAAATTCTTTTCTAGTATCAAAATACGTTCGTTATCCCTTTTGAAATATATGGTGATCGTATTTGAAAGTTATCTCTCTACAACAATTTTTCATGAGGAATTTAATGGCCATGAAATTCAAACCCCCATGCAAATTTCGGATGGCGTTGTAATCCCTTTGCCCTCGCTTTTCCGGAAAAACTGAATACTTAAAAAAACCTCCGCAATCATGTTTAAAAGCATTATTTTTCGTTTGGGAACAAATTTCGTTTGCTCTGAATTTTTATAACAACTTCTACTATTATATTTGACGAATAAATTTGCATTGAAGAACTGATTTGCTTTTCTTCTAATTAGATAAGTTTATGTAATTGTCCTTGATCAAATGAGAAAGTTCACCGATTGAGATAATGAATGCTTTCATCAGTTGAACTTAGAACTCAACACGCACTTCTCCAATTAGATATGTAACTCCTAACTAGCGCCACATTCCCTGAACCCGATTTGCTTTGCTAGCACATGAATACAATTTCTGAACAAACTTTCTGAACACCTGACAATGCCATTTACTAATTAATCGTCAACTCTCTGTTTCTCTAAATCTGAATTATTTAAAAATCACTAATTAAAAAGAAAACAAATCAGTCATTAAGACAATTAATTACAAAAAAGTTACTAAATTATTAGCTTTAAAAGAACATAATGTTAATGCCTATATTATGATTATATTCCATTTTCCAATATTTACTTTTAGAAACTACAATATCAGACTAAACTAAACTATCTTTTGAAAATGAAATTGCTCTAAGTCTCTAAATTATAAAAGCTTTCACGAATTCTACTATAGTTTGCATTATTAAACAAGAGAGTCTCCACATTTCCATAAAGCCTTTCACATAAAAGGAAACTGTGCCAATACTTTTTGCTTTTATTCACTTTGCCTGGGGAGGGAGGGGGCGGCAAAAAACACCCAGTGTTGAAATATTGGAGAAAAATATATTTGAAAAAAGGACATTTACTGTTAAAAATAACCGTATCTACTGATATACTGTTAGATAGGAACATATCAAGTGCCAAGCAATCACTGGGCGGATCATGTACGTATATTTGATGTATGTGTGTGTTACGGTTATGACTTTTGAGTCGCCCAACACTGGAGAAAGTGTCGTCCAGTGAAAACTTGGCACGACGTGTGAAAACTCAAACGAAGTGAGGACAATCCTATCGCTGTTGCCCCAGACGGATATTATCGGATTTTCATAAAGCGGGTTAAAAACGAGGCTCTCGTAAAAACGATGCACCCGCCTTTGGCGAAAAACAAATCATTCTTTTGTCTCGAATGAACTCAAGAAATAGAAAATCCTCGTATATTTTTCCATTTATTTGGGCGTAAGATCATTCGACGAGACCTAATTCCTTTTTCCTGGGAGCTTAAGGGCTGAATATTTTAGTAGCTGTTATAGTCCAGGGCTAAGCCTCTATTGCTGGTAAACTCGCTAGACAAATTCACCCGACATTGACTCCATTAACCCGAATTGCTTTTATTTTTTAGCGGAAAAACAAACTCCCAATCCATTCGTGAGAACAAAGTCGTTATTTCTCTTTTCAGTTTGTTCCCAGTGTTTGGAAGTAACACTTATATTGACGTAACGAAAAAGGACGCGAGGCCTTTTTTAGCAAAACATAATATACTAAATAATTAAGTTTACATACACCTGATTTAGTTTAGGTATCGGGTACTGTTTTACTGTTTAAAATAGGTAAAGGGCGTTTTTTTGCTAGAACTAACAACGACGCGTCCCGGAAATATTTTTGAAAACACTCCTTCGTTAAATTAACAGATTCCATAGTACAGATGCAAACTTCAGAATTTTGATTTTTCAACAACTTTTTTAAAAATTCGGTTATTTTTAAGGATAATAACTCATCACCTGTTGAAGATAGAAGGTTCTATTTATTAATTTTCTCATAATTTTGTCTAGATAAATTTTTGTGTTGGAAATTTTGCTCTAAAATACAAAGGAATGGTTCAATCTGCGCATACACGATGTTAAAAAAAAATCACAAATATTTCCGGGACGCGACGCAGTTATTTTTATCAAATGTGGAATTTGCATCAGAACCAGTAAATGAGTCCGTGTTAGCAAAAAGCGCCCTCTACCTAGTAGAAGCGGTATAAGGGCGTTTTTTGCCAGATGTCTGGATTAGATGCGAAATGAGTTTCAGAAAGAACTTACTGGCAGAGTAATAAGAAGTAAACCACAACGCATAGAGTCTGGTGAGTGAAGCTTGTAACGCCACAGCGGCTCATTACGAAGTCAATCATCGTCAGCTGGGAGACGTCACGATGATGAGCAAAGCCTCCGGGCCAAGAGTTCGAAGTAGGAAATTGCAAAATTTTAACCCAACTAATTCCTCAGAGAAGAGAAGCGATTACCATTTACCAAGCAGGCTTTAAAGGCTTAATGCTCATCGAGCGAATAAATAGGTGTCTATATTAGCGAAGAATATATACCCTATTACAATGAGATTCAGTGTAACGATCGAGTTCACTTGGCCCGCGGAAAGATTGCTCATTGCATAACCAGTTTTGCACGATTCCAAGGCCAGGAGCCTTGAAAACTGGTAACCGTCTTCAAAAAGACAGGAAGTGATTTCACGTCATCGATTCAAATATTCGATAAAATGTCTATTTTATGAGCCAGGGTGGCCTCTCAAGACTCAGAAAAAATTTCTCGGATTATTTTCGTTTTCTTCAGGATTTCAAACATTTTTCTGAGTCATTTGAATTTTTTAATTCAAGAAATAATCTCGAAATTAACGAGAAGAGTAATTCTAAATTTAAAGCATTAGATTTTAAAAGTAAATATTCAAAACTGGATTAGATCAGTTAGTTAGATGCCCGAAAACAAGTGTGATTTAGAATTCTGCAAACGCTACCCCCTAAGTTTCTTCCTTTTGATGAAAAAATACTATCTCATAATACATTTTTTTGGTTTTGAATTCTTCAAAAATACAAATTTAGGGCTAAATAATTCCTTTATACCCCTCGAAATTATTTTTTCTTTATTAAGAAATAAGCGCTAAATTTAAAGAGAAAAAATTTGCAAGATATTATTGGGTACGAAAATTTATAATTTCATTTTTCATTGTCTGAAATTGCCCCTAAACCTTGTTTTTCCTGGAATAATATGCACAGAATTTCTTCTGCAATATAAGGAGAATAGTCTCCAAAAGGAATAAATGATAAATATGTATACAGGATGATCGATGAAAAAAATTCTGAATTCCGTTTACACCGAAATCGAGCTTAATTACTAACTTATATCATTTTTATTTTTAACCGAAGGAAGTAGTAGCTTTGAAAATTAGACAATCTCCACAATAAATAAATAAAAGTGTTACTCACGTTAACGTTAGTCAGACTTCAAAAGTTTCTTACCTGTAACAGAAAGAAAATATTTATTGTTAATATATTAGATTAGATTTTTTACTCCATGTACTGTACCGTTTTTTGGTTTTTACATACATAAAATACCCTCCGACAGGAAATCGTCAGACATTAAACCCTTAAGCTCACATTCCTTCCCAAATCCCCAATTAGCCCACCTCAATTTCTAAAAACCCCTAACGTCTTCAGCCGGATTTTCAATATTAGGGCTTGCATTCACCTTAACATTTGGTCAGAGAAGTGGAAAACTGCAGAAAACGAAATCTTCTGAACACAGCCCATTACCGGCAGGTGAGTTTGGATATAGACATTCGATAGCATCCCACATTCTTTCTAGGCGGCATACCTCCCGCTCGACACACCTATTTTTTCGAACATCTCCTACACTCTGGATCAATCTGACCCTGTTCACTTTTTGATCGTCTATAACTTCACAACTACTGAACCTTTTCACTTACCAAAATTTAGAGGTACACCTTCTTATATGGAAACTCTTTCTCGATTAAAAATTTGTTGTGGGCCAAATTGACCCAGTGTAACGAATAAAGGAGAATCACGAAACAGTCACCAATCCGAACGCTGGCCGCGCTCGTCCGTGCTCAACATTGGAGATCTCTACGTGTAGATAATCACCACCTTGCTCCTGCCGTCAGTTTATTCATTATTAATAAAAAGAAGCATAATTTTATTCACGATGGTGTTTATCAACACTTTAATCGTAGTGTATACGTAAATTAAAAATGTTTACGATGACAGGGAAAGAAAATTTCGAGGTTTATAGTCATTTAACTTTAGGAGAGATTTACTTCTCGCAGAGAACAGTAGGGTTTTTTTACAGGGGATAATGGTGCAGAATGGAATATATAATAACCGTTAAATGAACCACAGATAAGGCGATTTTTTACCCTAAAAAATAAAATATTGTTCCGTATCTAACTAGACGAAAAATGTGCGCGGAGGCAACCATGAATATGCTAAATTTAGCCATAAAATATGGTTATTTACGGTCCGGCCAGAGAGTACGGTTGAAAGCACAATAAATTACACGTTAACGTGTTTCATGGCTGTTTCATTGTGTTCATACTTTTCTCTAGGCACATTTTCATTCATGTGGATCTTTGTTTATGTGTCAGTCCAATACGTATGAGAAATATTGGCTATAAAAATTTCTCGCCATAATCACAATGTCAGGGTTAGACAACTGTATCGTTTACAAAAGATTCCTCGAATTAAAAAAAATTATACAAATGGCAAGTTAGGGGCCGTCCATAAATTACGTTACTGATTTTAGGCTAGGTAAACTAAAAACTTCGGTAATGGTTCAAAAATCATTGAAAATATAAAACTTCACAGCCAAAAATGGTGTCAAAACAGTGGAACTTCAGGTAATTTTTGACGAAAAGATGAAAATGATAAGGGAATAAATTCTTTCAAATTGAATTAATGTAGATACCACATTAGACACCTCAATAAGAAACCCTTGAAGTTCATAAGATTTCAAGTAGAAATATATTGCATTTTCAACAAAATAATTTATTTTCAACAACAAAAAAATGTTTTCTTTGCCATGAAGACGAATTTTCAACAAAATGCATACATTTTCTACCAAATTGTTCAATGATTAATTTGTAATCAAACAGCCACATTTTCAACCAAAAAAATGAATTTACCTCCAAGAAGATTAATATTCTACCAAACGACGAATTTTTAACAAGATTAATTTTCTACCCAGGAAGACGAATTTTCATACAAAATACATCAATTTTCTACCAAATTGTTCAATGATTTATCTGTAATCCAACAGTCACATTTTCAACCAAAAAAATGAATTTACATCCAAGAAGATTAATATTCTACCAAAAAAGATACACTTTCAATAAATTACATGAATTTTCAACAAAATTGTTAAATTTGAAACCAAAAAGATTAATTGTCTACCGACCATTCGAATTTTCAACCCAAAAATATTATTTTTCAACAAAAAAGTTAATTTTCTACTAAATGGTTTAATTTTCAAATAAATAGTTTAATTTTTGAGCGAAAAGTTCAATTGTTAACCAAGCAGTTGAATTTCCTACAAGAAGGATGAATTTCAACCAAGAAAAATAACTTTCATCAAGAAAAAAAATTTTAAACAAAATACATGAATTTTAAACCAAATAGTTGAACTTTGAAATAACAAAGATCAATTTTGAATAAAAAAAGGAATAGTTAAATTTTCAGTTGAAAAGAATTGAATTTTAATAAAAAATGAAACTAATTCTTAACAAAATAGTCACATTTTCAACAAAATAAATGAATTCTCAATCGAATAGTAAAAAGAGGGGAGAGAGAATTCTTTAAAAAGGGGAATAGGGGAAAAATTTTGAAGTCTGAAAGTGATTTTCAATCTTATTAAGTGATTATTGAACTGTACTACTGCAGGACCATCTTTGGCAAAATTAGCAAACTTTGTTGAAATTTATCATTAGGAAATATATAAACGCCATCTAAGTTCGTAACGTTACTTCTACTGCCCCCTCCCCAATTGGTAACGTAGTTTACGGACGGCCCTTTAGGAGTAATAAAAAAAGTTAAGGAATTACAAGTCTTTAATTAATCAGCGAATTCTCTTTAGCAATAAGTGGATGAATATGAAATGACAATTTGAATTTAAAATCCATTAAAAGTTTCTTGGGCACCCTCTTTCATAAATTCATTGTTTTAAGAACTTTTGTTGTAAATTATGGAGGTTATTCTGCAGATAGAGCTTTGGAATCAAGATAATCGGAATGGAATAATTAAGAGTCTGAAGAAGAAACAGATCTAATTTCCCAGGAAGTTTTTTCTGGTATATAATTGATCTAAGTTGTTTATCTGGATGTTAAATGAAGTCATTTTCACGTTCCTCGGAAGTAGCGTGAAAAAGGTGTGAAAACACCTGTGGAGGGGTGCACACCTTTCCAAGTATGTAGTGGCTCATCCGACTCAAGACGTAACTTTCCGCGACAAGCTTAGAGTGAAAACTGGTTCGCAAGAGTGCTGCTAAACCTGGTAAAGAGCCTGGTGAACTTGTCACCATAGATTGCCTGGTGCTGGAAGGATAAGACCGTAGAGTTGATTTTCTGATATGGCGAGATGCATGCAAGCAGGCTCAACGCACGTGTAACCACACGGCATGGGTTCCTCTAGACGCCTTTGACAGTCTGGGGCAAAAATAAGATAAAACGACTCCCCTGCCTCCCGCCAAGAAACATCTGTACCACAAGACCTAGTTTTTAGCAGATGGACACCAACACATGTAGTCAAGCATAACCTTCAAAGCGAGCTTCAAAGTTCTTCTGCAGAATGTAAAATCACTTTATAATTATATCAAAGAAACATTCACATAACACATTTTTTACGCTACAAATTGCACGGAAAAAAATAGACATTGAAAGACAATTTCTAAATACTACCGCATTCAGACAAATATTTGGTTGAATGAAAAACATTTTATTTGAATTAACCCTATAATACGGTTATTATATGTAAAACAAAATGTTTTGTTGACCGATGCAAATTTTTGGGTTAGTAAAATTTGGTTGATTTATACCATATCGTTTGATCCAAAGTAACACTTTTGGTTAAGGCAAGCAAATATTTTTCTCGATCCAACAGAATATTTTAGTTGATTTAACCCAGCCATGAAGGACCCAGCACAATTTACATTTTAAATGACTTCCCATGGAATGGTGTCGTCTTTTGTGATTTATTCAGTAGTTTATTTAACTGATTGCATATTTTTCACTCAATCACTTGATCCAAATCGATTCCGTCTCCGAATCACTTATTTTGATAAGGATCACCGAGATGTAAACTGATTACAGCGATCGTACTACATGTGCATGCGCTCGTCGCTTTTAAGATGCTTCTAACAACATAGAAAAAACAGAAGATAAACTTCACATCGATTTCCGACGAAAGATTCTTTGCATCAAAAATTAACTTCACAGGATAAACTTTACACAAATATCGGTTTAACTTTCTTTTTTATTTCATGACAAACACATGTATTTTGAAAGACGCGAAGTTGGCTGAGCAAAACTTTATCTCTCTAAAAAATTGCCTGCAACAAATTTTATTCTTAGTTTTTCTGTGAACATATTTTGTTTGAATCAACCCAATCTTTTGCTTGATTCTAGTGGAATGCTCTCTTAATTTATTTGGTAGATCTAACCAAAAACTTTTGTTGAATCTATCAAATATTTTCTAAAATCAACAAAACGATTCAACTAAAAACTTTGATTGTAGCAAACGAATTTGGTCAACAGAACAAATTTTTTATTCATCTAACAAAAATGGTTTCTGAAATCAGTCAAATTCGGTCAACAAAACGATTTTGTTGAATGAAGAAAAATTTGTTCTGGGTGCGGGTAATATCTTACCGCATATTGAAGCAGACCATCCGTAGGTATCAAAGAGAATATTTTCTCTAGCAATATCCAAGATATAACACGAAAAAATACAAGATATTGAACTGAAATATTAATGAGATATTAAAACTTAATATGTAAGCTACTGAATTAAAATGTACACAATTATGTATATTAGTCAGAGAATTTATTGCAAATCAAATTAATAGTCAATTTTTTTTAATGCAAAAACCCGGGAAATGTCGAGAAACATAACTAATTTAATAAGAACTAACTAACTGATGGAATCGATTTGAGTTTTTTGAAAATCCTTGGAAATAAGACATTCTAAATCTGTTCAAATTAAAAAAAATGTTAAATTGAAGCATTAAAAATAACAATCGTACAAAATTGTTCAAAATGAACTGATTTAAAATTGTAGGGTTTGAAATTGTTTAAAATTGAACTAGGTATTTAAAATTGAAAGCCCCAATATTTCAATAATTTTTTGAATAATTGTGAATCGTTCAAATTTTCAAGTTGTAGTTTCAATTGTTCAATTTTGTGGATTCTTCAACACTAACATCATAACATAATATGACAGTAATGTAAATTAGACAGAATCAAATTCAATACCTTAATGTTTTAGCAATTTAAACTTTGAAGCCTTCAGTATTGGAGAAATTGAATTTTCAAGATTTTAAAATTGCACCATTTGGCTTTAAGTTTCACCAAATTTATTTCAAATGGAGATCCTTATCAATTATCCTTTAAACAATTAATATCAGACTGCTGAATTTTGAAGAGTATAAATCACAATTGAAAAAATCTTTATTTTAAACAATCAAAATCGAAATAATTCAACTTAGAAGGATTCTGTTTAAAAAAAGTTTTAATTTCACAATTGAAATCCTAATTATTATGGAAAGAAGTTTAGAGTTCTTCAATTTTGAATGCTTGCGATTAGAAATGATGTAATTTAAAACTTTTCTTGGAATAGTAACATTTTCAAGGTTTATTATTGGAAATTCTTCAATTTTTATTCAGTCGGAAACGAAAAGATATTTTTTGTCCCAGGCTTTTCTACGTTAAGCTTTCGATAGATTTTACGGACACTCATATTTATTTGGTAGTTTATGAAATTATGGAACTACAAAAAATTTTCTGAAAGGATTTGAACCAATTATGACTTTTTTGTGCGTGGTCCTTTGCAATTTGAATTAATTCCAAAACAAAAAGCTATTACACTTCGTACCTTCTTATAATTTTTTTTGTGAGCCATAAACTTAATATTCATGTTATTTATTCTAAATTTTTACATTTTTAAAACCATTCACGGAATTTTACATGACGTTAGCCTTGAAAAAGTTGGAAAAGGAGCTAGTTTTACGGAAAATAACGTAACGATAAACAGTTCGTTAAGTAGACGTTTATCGAAGATGTTTACACATAAATCTTTTTTGGGTCGTACGTTAGGACGCGTGAACTGATTCTTTAATGAGTGTTACACAGTTACAGATACTACTAGGTATGTCCGGAAAGTATCCGAACTTATGGTGTAGCAGGTGTAAGAGTTAGTTGTGGTCAATGGCGATCATATCCCCTTCAAAATACTCCCCTTTGAAAGCCACAACCTTCTTCCAGCGATACTCCCACTTCAAAGTATGCTTTCGGAATAGCTAACAGCTGTTTCGTCAGATTCTGTTTTATTCCCTCTAGGTCTTGAAATCTTTTTTCTTTTAGATGATGCTTCTATTTGGGAAACATCCAGAAATTACAAGAAGTCAGATAAGGGCTGTTTGGAGACTGCCGAAGTTGAATAACGCCGTATTTTACCAGAAATTACTGAATAAGTTGCGATGAATGAGGTAGTGCGTTTTCGTGGTGAAGGACCCAGTCGCCGCACTTTTCCATAAATCAGGCCGTTTTTTTCATAATTCGCAACACATTCCTGGTTCCACATTTTAAGGTGTTTTGGCTGCTGCGAGCCTCCCTGGGCGAGCGTCACTTTCCACTGAAATAAGACAACTTTAAATCGCCTTAAACACTCTTCAATTTGATTAGCACTCATAGACTCATCACCAAACACTTTCCGAATCATGGCGATGGTTTCCGAACATTAATGGCCAAGTTTTTGGCAAAACTTTAAGCACACTTTTTGTACGATGCGTACCGTCATCCTGAAATGCGACGCGTACGTGGTTACACGTTTACTTAACTGCGTCCTCTAGTCTCTAGTCGACTCTAGTCTCAGAGGTCCCTCCTAAATGGTAAATACCGGCTTTTGACAATAGCACAACTATGTACAAAGTTAAAGCAAAAGGTCGGATACTTTCCGGGCAGACCTCGCATTTAAAACTGAAATGTCCTCAGAATAGAAAATAAATAAATGCACCGTTTAAAACTTTGTTACGTCGTCCAAACTTTCCCTCTCGCAGATAAACGAGAATTCAGCGAACCGCTGGAAACGGAATAAAACGAAGATTTTCTCAGCGGTCACAAATCTGTCTCTGTAGTAAAACTGTTTAAAAGTTTCTCGTCACATTGCCTTGGAGCACTACTATACATCAGAGCCAGATTCTCGAGTTACTCGGCTTCATTTAGAGTTATGCTCGCGCATTAGTGAAACGACCGTTTAGCAGAAACTGCATTGATTAGTTCATCTAATTCTTGATAGTTGAATTTGTCTCAGGTCTTGTAATTGTTGGGACGTATCTATAGAAGGCAAGGTGATCGTAGATCAAGGAAAACCTGGAAATCGGGGAAAACTCAGGGAGTTTTATTGGTCAGGTGAAAGTCAGGAATTTTGAAAAAAATCTTACAAAAGTCAGGATATTCCATAAGAGGCTCTTCAAATAACTGTCAAGGATAATAAAGTTAAAAATTCTTTATTTCAATTTGAAACTGTTATATTACGTTTATAAAAGATTCTATGTTAAAAATTTTACAAGATGTAAGGTGTGTTCAAGAGATTGCAATAGCTACCTGCATCTCGTGATTTGGGATTCAACTGGGCAGTGCGATAAATGAGTAACTCCCTAATTGTAAGCTGAATAATGTACGATTGTATGATACCACTGTCGGTGTCAAAGGGTAACTATAGGACCAGTGTCTCTGCGTCCTGCATGCCGAATCGAGAGGGCGCTGCTAGATCAAACAGTAACTGACACAAAGCAGGGTTAACTGGAAATGTCAATTGGTACTCGGAGTCCAAGTGCCGCCCAATTTCATCCACCACACTGGTACGCGCCACGTCGTGCTATATCTCATTATCCCATAATTCCAGCATCATTAGTCCACTTGAGGCGACAACAAGTGATTCCTCTAGGGATGTTTCCTACGGTATTTCACTAATTCACTTAAACAAGCGCAATTGTCAAATGATCCTTTCAAAAATCAAGAGGGTTGCGCGACTGGACTGAGGAATCAAGCGAAAACCAGGAAATGACAGTGCATTTATTTTCTAACTAGGTTTTTGATAAATTCTTGGTTTAGCAATTAGTAAAAAAATCTATCCATTTACTGTAAAGGTCACTTTGTGTCATGAGGTTGTAATGTGAGATTGAATGAGTTCGTCATGAAATTCTTTAACATGGGTACGATGCTAATGGGAAAGTTTACAGTTGCAAAGACAAATTATTGTAAACTTGATTATTTTCAAAGCTCGAACTTGACAATTTTAATTTTTCAAGTTTCTAAATTTTGAATTGTTAAATTCGGAACGTTAACAATTTTTTATTTTTTGTTGTCGATTTCCTGAGTTTTTATAAATCGTTGATCATTAGGGGTGGGTCTTAGGGATTACCGCAGCGTTTTTCAATACCATCAAAAATTTCGTAAGGTGATTTGTCAACTTTGTAGTCAACTTTGCTGCCGCATGAATGGGAATCACGTTAGGGGTTTCCCACCCTCCAAATTAATAAGTTGGCGATGTCTTTGAATGGATCGTATTTCTAGGTTGACGCAAACAATTACAGAAAACGAAATTTAGTTTTATAAGACATTTTATTCGTGTTTTAATTGAACGTTCAGAACTTTAGGACCGCTCTTTTTTAGTCTATTTTAATCTTTCCAAAATATGGGTTGAGTTGATTTCATTTCAAATTGAAAAATATTTTAGCTTCAAATATCTGAATTTCACAAAATTGTATAATTTAGAAATTAAAACCGTATTAGTTCAAAACTTTTTATGTAATTTTAATTCAAATCCAAGGATATTAGGCTCATATTAAATAATTGCAAGTGGGCCTATTAAAAATAAGACAGAATCAAATTCAATACCTTAATATTGAGATCCTTATCAATGGTTTATTTGAATAATTATTTGGTTTCAGAGAATCTTTTAAAGTTTATTAATACTTGCACTGTTATTATCTGAGACTGATAAAAATCGAATAATTTCAATTAAAATTTTGAAAATGGAACCATTTTAAATTATTAGAGCGCTTATTTTCAAATTAAATTAAATTAAATTGAAACTTTGAAGATTGTACAATTTCCAATTTTGAACGTTTCAAAATTGTGCAATTTCCAATTCGAATCCTTCACAGGTAAATAATTTTACAATATTGGAGACACTAATATAAAAATTCAAAATTATAAAATCTTTTTCCTGAACAGAAGAAACAGTTTTAATCAGAAAGCGTTCAAATTGTTTCTAATTGTACAATACTGAATTTCATCCTTAATAGCTAACTAATTAAATTCAATATTTGTAAATGAGAAAGTTGCAAAAATCTTAATAACTGAACAATTTTCAGTGTTTCTTTCTTGATCTGTTAAGTTTGATTATCCTGAAAGTGAGATTCTTTAGTTTTCAAAGTTTTAATTTTAAATACATTCAGTTTGCAAATTATCAATGTGGAAATTTACTGTTTGAAGACATCGAAATGTAATGATTGTTTAAACTTGATGACGTCTACTTTAGAATTGTATAGTTCAAGATGAATCACATTAGCATGAAGATTGATTAAATCATAAGTTTAATGTCATCATTTAAAAGTAAGATGAACGACTCCTGCATAAATCGTATTTGGCGAATTGAATTATGAGTCCACGTTATTTAACCATTCGTTCCTAGAAAGAATACATATCAAGAGGAATTGAAATTTTCTCATAAACTCGTTTAATTAAAACACTTAGGCGAAAGTGAGTCGCCGATAATAAAAGAGAGTTTTATTATTCAGTTGATGACCTCGTGGAAAATAATTATTCCTATTTGAGAAGCTTGCAGAAGGACTCGACTTGGCTCTTAAACTAATTCCAGGATTCTTGAATTCACTGGTGATTAAATTACCCTGACTATCTGCTTTTATTATATCTGCAGTTGATCTCTTGATTAGCAGGGAAACTGCGAAACCAACTATCCGTTCACTTTACTAAGGCCCCTCCAAAACAGCTCTACATTTTTTTAAATTACTCGTCAAAGAAAAACCGCAAAAAAAACCAGCTTATACAATGATAAAGCTTACTTTATTGAGAAAAATACAAGTCCATAATCGTTTATGCACGGAAATTTGTTTGAGAAATAATATATTATTAAAAATTAACGTAAAATGCAATTGCAGATGATTGTGCTATCTCTTCTAATTAAACAATAGTGGAGAGTTGTATTTTGGCTGAATTGCTTAGAAAATATCAACAAATAGGTAATAATTGGCTATGAAAAACATGATATTTAGTAGTTTTTAACTAATATTTCTAGGAGCCCGATTAATGGAAGTATTAGAACAAGGTGACAGCAGGATGGTATTGTTAAATAGTCAACATCTAGGTAGAGGCAAAAAGCTTCTGCACAAGCTCCCTCTGTGTCTTCGCACTAACACTTATATCAACAGGGCTCCTAGCAAAATAATAGTTGAAAACTAATAAATTTTAAGTTTGGTATCGATAATTACTACTCTATTGTATTTTTTTCAGCAATTTAAGCCAAAATAGAACTCTATACTATATAAGCCACGGTTTGCATCTACCCGTAAAGGCTATTTCAAACGTCTTATGCGAAATAAAGTAAGCTTTATCATGGTAAAGGCTGTATTTTTTTGCGAGTTTTTTTTACGTCCAATTAAAATAAATATTTAGAGCTGCTTTGGAGATGCCTTCGTAAAGTGAACGACTGAACGGACAGTACTTAGCATCTCTCTCAATGGTATCATAGACTTTTTTTAGTGTCTTTGACAAATTAATTTGTCAGAAATTGAAAACAGATGTGAACTGATTCGAGGGAATGAATGGTACTTTAAAGCATATTTTTGAAGTGCTATCGAGTGGTAATAAATGAGGTCAATGACTGACAAGTCATCAGGACATTGGAGAAGGTGACGCCCACTTGTGTTGCCAGCAGGCAGGCACGATAGATTCAATGTGGATGCTAACTATGTATATTGAGTTCTCCTCGGAGTTCTCAGCTTTTTACAAATCCAGTGCGGGTTCACAAACCCTAGAAGGCGTTCGATCTTTGAGAACTATCCCACTATCCACATTTATCCAGGGACACTCGAGATTTCCTGCTAAAACTCGGCTGACTGCCCGGCAAGCCTTATAGGTGCGCGAAGGCCTCCCACGACCGCATCACGTAATTCACCCGAGTAACGCGATGTCGTGAACTCACCTTAATGGGCAAGCTCTAAAAACTTTATTTCATAGTAAAAAGTGGACGTTTTCTCGCAAGAGCGATTAAACTAGCGGCTAATGACATGTATTCTGCCAAGTCATGTAACCAACCCCTCTATTTGCTCTGCTTTCAACACAACTTTGCAAAAGTTCACTCAAGTTACTGGGGAAGACTTTTTTTCTCGCTTTTTGTGTAGATTTTGGATAAAATCGTTGTCATATTTTCTTATTTCTTTACATATTTTCTTTATTAATTATTTCCCTCCATATCGTGGTCTAAGAGGTTTATATATCAACAAAAAGATTCGTTATCAAACTTATATAGATATCTGCAATATTCTTCAGTTTTGTGTATGGCATTGTATTCAGCATGTCATTGATAATTTCAAAAAGTGACTCAACACTTTTTCATACAACTTCTTATGATAAAGATATCAATCCGAACCATGTTTCAAGATGTCCAAGTCCTAGAAGCAGTTATTATTTATTGTTGGCATACGACGACCAAATGACGCAGATTTCGCTTTTTGCGAGCGTAGGATGCGCGGAAAGGACTCGTAGGGAATCTTGGGACCGACATACAATCCGTTCTGCCTTCGGAATATGTTGGAACCACAACTCCGTTCGAGACGGTTCGAGACCCAGCATGTGGCCAAGTTAGAAGCCTCGTGGGGCCTTGTCTAATGCAAACCGACCGGCATGCGGTCTGTTTTTGTCCCACAAAGACACTGTTCATATGAACTTCCTCTCTACTACATAAACTACTCGCATCTTTGGCTCATTATTTAAAATTCACTCCATGTTCTCATCTATACAAACAAAAAACTATAGTTCTTCTAACAATTAGCCATCAAGATGTACATAGAATCAAACTTTGATATAGGTTACTATAATTTTGCCCTGAAGATGTGCTTGTTCCTTAAGAGAATGATATCAATTGTAGAATAGTAGACCACATAATATCAGGCAAACAATTTATTTCATCTGTCTAGTTTCTCATTGTGGCCTTAGCTTCTCAGGCACGTGCCAAGTGCCATATCCTTTCTTCACCTTGCTCTAACGAACCTCATGAGTCAGCAATTTTGCAATCTAGCAATTTCTCTAATGCATTCTGTCAACGAATGCGAGTAATTCTAAGATGAGATTAATCTCCACCATAGAGGATGGCAATCTCAGCAGAGACAATACGAAACAGAGGAGAGCCTTTATGTGCTCAAAAGTGATAGGGATAGGAGTGAAGAATCTCTCTGCAAGGCAGTAATGAGGACATTAATTACGAAAAGCTAACAGCTGAATTAAATGTATTCTCATAAATCTGGAATAAAAGAAACATTAAACGGGAAAATGAGAAGCAAAAAGTAAACTGAAAATCTTCCTTAATCGAATCAACAGAAGGGAAAGTTAAAAAAAAAACATATTTGACTTTGTTAGCAAGTTACAAGATATAGTGACTTAAACTAAGGGATTGATAAAGTGGGACGATGGTCGTGGGGGTTAAGGCGTAGGCTTTGAACCCACTCCGTCGGCTTGCGGGTTCGATTCCCGCCTCGCACTCTGGAAGAGTCTCGGTGGCCCATGCGGTGAACACTTGCCTAGCAAGGGAGTTGTTCATCTCCGGAGAGTCGTGGGACCGGTACCTCTAGAGAAAAAGGGTCTCTAAGTACTTAAGGCTGTTGCTCTTGGTGGTTCGGAACCCACCTTAAACTGTAGGTCCCCCTCCCACCACCAAGTATGTGTGTGGGAGGTGTGTGAAGGAATAGGGAAGAGATACAAGAACAATGTAAACCCTCAGGGGACACATTAGAAGCTTCCATTCCAATTCCAATTCCAACTAAGGGATTGATAATGATGACAATTGATTATTAATGTTACAGGAAATTATCAAACTTCATTAATTCGTAATTGATACTCCACAATCCATAGCTAGTATATTCTGCTATTACAGTTACCGCTTCATATCACACACTAGTAAAGTGCTATTTACTCTGATGAATCTTTTAGTTATAAATAAATCTTAGGAGTAATATTTATATTATCATTTTTGCACTACACGTTCCTTCAATGATAATGAGATATAAGAATAATAAAAAGATAATAAGATACCATAAGAAAATTCCAGCTGATGTACGACGAATGAATAAATGGATATCTTAGAAAGCTTTCTCGATAGGATAGGATAGAATAGAATGAAAGTCACTCTGGCTTTGGATCGAATAGGATATACATACATAGATAGTACGTGACCATTGTAGATGAAAAGAGAGATGTTGTGAGGAACTCATAAAAGAGATTTTCGCACGCAAGATGGTCTTTAGCTTTCCGAGAATATAAATATTTATTCGAAAATGAAATACCTCTAACAAAGATTCTTCATTCAATGTCTAATTTTTTCTATAAATCATCCATAGAAACCCACAGGTTGAAACCATCTAGACATTTTAAAAGAACTGAAATGATTCAGAGTTTGATAAAAGACCGACTTACGTGGGAGGTTGCTCATTTTTCATGTATCCAACTATCTACTGATGAAACCCAACACCATTCTTTCTATCATAAAGTATATTCAGGTCATCAACGTTAAAATATGCACACATAAAATCGTAACCGTTAGGAACACATATGAAAAAGGGATTTTTAGAGTTTATTTTGAATATGTTTCTGACGTAATTACCATAAATAATCAGAAGTAATAAGAAACTTATTAAAATCACAGATACCATGAATATTCCTAATGGCATATCATAAACCTAACTTTCTAGGTGTATAATCGATACCATTATGAGCAACTTCAAAATGAAAACATATCTAACCTAGGCTGTTTTTTTTAATTATCTTTGACATTTTTACCACATTTAAATGATAACTTCCTTTATTCCTCGCTGAGGCCTGGCCAATGTGATAGTTTGTCTTAGCCCAGCTTGAGCGTAATAGCCAGGAAGATAAAGAATTTAATAAAGCTTAATCTGGTAAGAAGCAGAGAACGACATTGCGATAGTGGAAGCTGTTTCAAGCTCTCTGGACGTAATATGTCTTACCAAGATTTCACGTTTTTACTAGACTAAAACTACCCTAAGTATTTATTTTAATTAAACTTTATTTCTACTACAATCTCCTTTCATAATTCCCGACAAGGGATGTCAATCATACGGGTGTGAAAAGGATATAATGACATACGGGTATAATAACATACGGGTATTAAATTACGTTTACTGGAGTTTGTCGATTTTAGAAAAATATTATCCGCAGCTTTCGATAAACATATAGTGCAACTTGAATCTCAGCGACAATTGATACGCATGTCTTGACATTTTGATTCCAGATCAGCTTTCCTCTGCTACTGAAAGCAGGTCAGCAGAAGATAAATGTCAAGTGAAGAGAGCACCTTGGGATTAGGGTTTCTCCAAAGGACTTGAAATATAGTAAACGCGAAGTAAATACGATGAAAAAGATGAGCCTCATTAAGATCTCGTTTCCTGAAATTGAAATCCTCTCGTAGAAATGAAAGTAGGCGGGGGTACCTTTCTCGATAAAGCGATTTGTATTCAAAAAGGTTCAAAGGGCTTAAAATGTGTCGGTCCACTTTGTTGACGTTTAAATATTATTCTAGGTAGCATTTCGATCTTTATTTCTCGTCCAAGAGCTCTTTCAGAGGTTCCTTTTAAGTCCTTGTTTTACCTCCCGTCTGTCTTTCTCCGGGTTTTTATTCAGATTTTTTATTCTCCGCCCCGTGGCGTCTTACGTACCGTGACCCCAGCTTGGTCGGAACTCTTTTCTCCCCAGCAAGCACCCTCTGAATAAACACCTCCCGTTTTCTCCAGAGTGGCGCTCGATTTCACCGACGGTTAGTGGCTGGACGAGAATGAATCTTTTTTGTCTACTCGGGCTTTTATTAAACCTCCTATTATTAAAAGTGCCCTGAATTAGCTCCTCTGCTGAAAAAAATTTACTCGACACTATCGCAGGACAAAACTCAATTGTCTCCTCGTTATGAGGGAGGCTTTTGGTTCCACTTGTGCGTTCGTAATTTTCCTGTTTAATGCTTGCAGCGTCCACGATACATTTTACTGAAAGGAAATTATTTTATTTTTAGCAACAATAAGTTCTTCAAATAGCATAACTAAGCTGGACGAATTTTGTTTCGATAAAAGTAACGTATCATTTGTAAGGTTACTCCGCGGGGGGGGGGGGGCGTTTTTTGGCAAAGGATTGAGTTTGCGAGAAGATAACAATGTTATTTTCAGCCATATAAAATCATAATTATGAAGTATCGATAAGCTAAAGAAACACTTAGACAATGGATAATGATGACAACCTTCCGTTATGAAAAGCAATAATCGGTAATCTAGATAATCCACAATACCTCAGCTAAGTAAGTTCTTGATCAAGGAAACCCCAGCAAATATTACTTACAATGATGACACCTAAAGGACAAAGACCACCAATTCATAGAATCATCAACAACAGATAATATAAAGTCCTAAAGAAACACTCCAAGAAACAAACCTGTTCGAACAAAAACCAATTCTCAGAAAGCACACGAATATCAAGATCAATGATTGTCCTTCTAAAAGATGATTGCCCCGAACCTGCATTGATCTCTCTTGGGCACAATCACAATATGCACCAGTTCCCACGAGTCTGCATACATCGCACACGCAATGGTCCTGAAATATCGCCGGATGACACCATATAGACATGGTAGCATCCGCTGGTGAAAGTGCAAACAGGTATAAAATCCATTCTCCCCAGCATCCTTGATTCTCTGGTATCGGTGGTTACGCCGCGCCGGTAACCCGGGAATAGCTGAGAAAAGCATCAGATCTAGACACAAAGGAAGTGAAGGAGGTATTGTGGTCTCATACTAGTAGTAAGTAGAGTGTAGACTCACTCAAATGAAGTAAAGGTAGTAGGTAGTGGATGTGGAAGGCAAAGCCTCACGACGGTCAAACATCACCCCGGCCATATACAATCTCGGTGGTGTCAAGTAGCACAAGCACAAGAGCCCCAGCAGAGACTATAGCAAGACTCGGGAGTCCAGTAAAGTCCACGCGTGGCCTCGGCGTTTCCTGCCCTGATTGGATGTTGGCTCGTGGCGGGCGCTCGCCATTCACCGGAAACTCGGCAGCATCTTCTGCACGCCAGACTTACTCACACGGAGTCACACCAACTCTCCCTCTTCTTAAGACCTTCACTCTAAGTTCCTCTCCTCTTCTTGATTCCCTTCCTCTTTTTTTCTTTGGCTGGTCCTCTCTCTGTTTTATCTTAATTCGCCCTCTCTTTCCTGATTCTCTTTCCCATTCTTGATACCCTTTCCTTCCAGAGTCCATCTCTCGCGATCCAAGAGACCAGCGACCCTCACCATTCCACCGAGGCTCCAGGGTCTTCTAGAACCTGTCCGACCTGTTTTCTCTCGAGACCGAGTCCTGACATAGCCACTATATCCTGACCAGCAGCTTCGAGCTGCCAGAGCGCAGATGAGTCCTTTTCACTCAGGATAGTCCAGTTTCTACGGTAGCAATGTCCGGCCAAGGCACAGGTCACGAAAAAAGAAAAAAATGGATGGAAAGTAACAATGTACTACATGAACGTTTTACAAATTACGGACTACATTGTATTCACACATGCGCGAAATCACCCCGCGGTACTCAATTTATTACTCTTGGCGGAAAGTTTCCCGCGTCTAGTGAACGCTCCCTCCGGGGTTTAAAGACCAGATTCAAGTTGGAAGATATGTGGTACTTTTTTGAGAATATTTGTAAGGTAGCTCTGGAGTCGATTGCTTCAAGAGTTACGAGACTTGTTTTACAAATCCGTGGTATAGAGAATCAAAGGGAAAATTCATATTGAATGTGTACAGCTTTGAGGTTTTTGCTGATTATCGAATTACAAAATAATGTAAAGACCTTTTAACCTATATTAGAGCATCTTTAGCAATTAACTATTCAACTACAAAATACTGGCCCCATCTTTTATAACCTCATGTATCATCTAATTTGAGCCACCAAGCCCCTCAATTGCGTCCACATTACCATAAACCCAGTCTATTATCATGCTTCGATAATATCATTTCAAGTCCACTGAATTCAGCCTTCAAACAGTACTCATTATTACATTCAAGAGGGTATCGATCTAAAATAAATTGGTTTTGCAGTCCACTTCTTCCGGGTGAATTATGCCCTGAATCATAAGCTTTAAATTCCTCATTCAAACTGACACGCAAGACTCCATTTCAAAAGAGAATTTCCTAAGAGATATGATTCATACTGGCATTGAAAACTTAATTCAGAGAGAAATGGGAATAAGAAATGATATCCACAATTTTCCAATTGTCGGTAGACCACAATTGTGACGAAGGCACCGACTTGTGTTGCCGGGAAGGAATCCAATCTATTCGGGCAGTACGATCCACTGGGCGTGATAATTAATCATGCCGACTGACATTCTGGATGGTGAAGCATTCTATCGCAAGGAGAATCGAGAATTCATCGTGACATCGTCTCGCCGATGCTTCACTCAAATAACAGAATTAAATCCCATTCGATAGGAGAATTAATCGATTATTCGCTTCGATCAACTGTCCCACTTGTTCGAAAGCTTTTACTTCCAAAATATCTATTGAGTACTTTGAAGCCCAACTTTTTCATATACTTATATATTTTTCATTATCTCGGAGTTTTTCCTTTAAAAAACTATTCCCATTTTATCATATTTTTCGTTTTATCTCGTGAATAAAATTTGTATTCTGAAATATGCTTTGCATTCTCTCTAACTTAATTTGTTGAACCTTTTTTAATTATGTTCCTGTTATTCGTAGCAAGAGCATTTCATATTTTATTTCCTATCCTTTATATTATGTTCTTAAAGGAAATGGAAGATTAACTGCACCTGTTTTACTTTTTCATTTTTTATAGAATTAACTTGTTGTTTTCGTATTTCATTTCCAACTGACGCAACTGTTATACAATTATACGGGATATCTATAAATGATACCCTCATCTTTCTTTTCGTTATCTGTTTTTTGTTTTCATATTTGTTAATAAAAAAGTCAATATCCCTAAATTCCTCTAATAACCTAGACCTTATCAAGTGTGCTAGTGTCAGATGCCTCAAAAGAGGCAACAGGTTGAATAGGATTGCTGGAGCCGCGCCCTGATCAATACTTAATTGCGCGTCCCTACAGGAATTTCTGCACACGTATGCGACCTTCTCGATTTCTTCTATTAAAACCAAAACTTTGAAAATCTTTCCCAACTTCTTCCTCTCATAAAAATCTCTCGAGAACTTTCATATTCGTCGATTATTGAAAAACAGTAAAGGTTAATACTTCCGTTTCAATATTTCCATTTTCCTTGCTATAAAATAGGAAGATAAAAATTGGACTTCTCAAAAATAATACTTTTCAGTTCTGTGTTTGTAACTAGAAAATGACAATATATAAAGTTAATTCTCTCATTTTCGCTCGTTAAAAGTTATTTCCTATAGCAACCGGCAAGGTCTATTTTATAAAACTTCGGATATCATTTGGGGGGGGGGGGGGGGGGGGAGTGGACCGTTTTAAACATAGAAATATTTCCCATTTGCCCAGAGCGACGACTAATATTATTTTTGCAACGTATTCGGTGCGCAAACTCCCGACTGGACAGTTGAAAGCGGATTAATGAAATTAATGCAAATCACGGAAAACGCTCGCTCATGATGATCATACGAATTTAATATTACTAAAAGTACAATTAGGGATTTTAATTTTTAATGGCTATTTTAGTTTATACAAACAATTCAATTGAATTCAACTTTACCTGCAATTATGAAATGTAAAATGCTTTCAAAATTGACGAATTCTTAAATGATAACTTTAACAATTGAAAAGTTATTGAAACGGCTCAAAATGATCCCGTTTCAAAGAAAAATGAGAGCCAGCTGGCTCAAAGAATAGGTTCAATTTATAACTGCATTCAAAATAAACTAAATTCTTTCAGCAATAGAAAATTCAATAATTCGATACTGAAGGTTTCGTAATTGAAGAATTAGTTTTTCCTTCAGCAGTAAATAAGCAGACCAAATCCATTTAAAATCATATAGGCAGTGTAATTTTTAATCGCAGAATCATTCGCTATTTGAATACCTCGTTTTTCAAAGAAAATAAAACAACACTTATTTTACCATTTTGAGAAGAAAATATATTTTTGCGGAGTTATGAATATTTGAAATTTAAATTAATTAATACCTTTAAATTTTATTTCTAGATTTTGGTAAGACAGTTTCGACAAAATGCTAATAAAAAAGTTGGTCACTTTGAAAAAATCAACAAAAAATAGCTTCAATCTTTTATGATATCTTTTATCTTTCCCGAAAAAAATTAAAAATTGAATTTTTCGAAAAAAATTGTTGTGACCACAAACATGATTTGGCCTGCATAAAACTTACTTATTTGAAAAATATTTTATAAATTAAAAAAATAGGTTTTTTCCATAAAATCCACTTTCCACGTGTTTTCCAAATTCAGCCGCAAAAAGATTAAGTCGAAGAATTTTTTTTCGAAAAATTTAATTTTCTAATTTTTCTCGAGAATGATACAACATATCAGGAAAAAGTGGAGGTATCTTTTATAGAAATTTTTGAATTCAGCAAACTTTTTTCTTAGAATTCACCGAATTTGTCTTTATAAGAAAAACGCGAAAATTCAGTTTTCGAAGGTTTTCAAAATAGGATACTTAACCTCGCCGAAATCAGAAAAGAAAATACCATGAGAAAAATGTTTGGTGGCCGAAAAAAAGTTTTGTAGATATAATCAAAAATCTCATTCATGCGAGAAAACGGCAAAGATTTTGCTTTCTTATTCACAAATAAATTTCATCAGGATAATCCATGATTATAGTCGAAATTATGATTAACCGAAAAACTTCTCAAATCAAAAGTATGTTACTGCATCAAAAGATTTGTTCTTCTGCTAGCTTTTTTTAACCAATGAATATTTGGTTTATTTGTAAAACAAAAAAAAACCTATGTTCATACTCATAAATTTTAAACTCAAATTGTGAAAAATGACTATCGCCACTCTCACTTTCTATAAAAAAAATATTCTAAACAGCAAACATTCTTAATTCACAAAATAGTCGTAGCTAATTGACAACAAATTTTGTTTAAGCCAAATAAATTATTTTCTTACACCAACCACATTTTTAGTAATCACAAACAAATCTTCGGTAAACACAACCAAATTTCTATAAAACAAACAAAAACTGCTCAACAAAATTGTTTTGTTACCGTAAGCTAATTGATTCGGTGATATCAAGTTGCACTGCCTGTATGATTTGAAATAAATTCGGTCTAAAAATGAAATCGTTAGAAATACAAAAATTATCCCAAAAGACTGCGTTCTAAATGATAAACAAATCATCATGCGATTTTTTAGAAAAAATTATAAAAGGAAACAAATAATTTCTTGATGCATACGTTTTTAATTACAGCAAATGAATGTTTTTGAAATTGAAATTGTAAAACGTGTGACTATAACTTGTATAGTTCTAGGTCCAGAGAGAGGACAATAGTACGAAACTACAGCCGTTTCTCAAATGGCTGCACAATAGATTAACCACAAACGTTTGATGTCAATCGAACAGAAACTCGCAATATAATTTCATGTCTCGTTCGCATAAGCGTTACACACGTACGTCATTTGCACGAGTACATAACGAGGTCATTAAGTCGTATCGTTATTTAAGCGGCATCTGAATCGTCCTAATTTCACACCTCGCGCACAAGGTTTACATGAGTCTAGAGTAAACTATATAGCATACAAATCAGGTCATCAGGATCAATCAAATCTTGTAATTAATATTCGATTGCTTCATATTTAAATACAATTTTCAGTAATAATTCGTTTTGCAAATCATGAAATTGAAGTGGAAGTTATTGGATACACAGTGGATTAAACGCCACGTTACAAGAACTGTATTTAGATTACTGATTAACGTACTTATATAATTTTCATCCGTATAATTGTATTCACAATGAACACTGAATATAGCAGCATTAATACAAAATAGATTGAATATCTGACAATTCTGGCCTTTCGGTAAACTTCCCAGGCATTCTTCGTAGAGATAGTTCATGGATCGTTTATCAATTAATACAGATTCTACTCTAATAATGGCACATGACATAAATGTAAAAGAGGCTTTAGTTTAGTAAATAAGTAAGAAAAGGGCGATAAACTATTTTTGTTGTCAATAAAACCCTATCGAAGGTTCATAATTTTCCTATAAATTATACGCAACTTTAAGTATGCTCGTATATAATTTGGCTAATGATAGATAGTTAATCGTAGCAGTAACTTCTTCCTGTAATTAGAGTCAGTCTTGTTTCTTGTGTCGCTCTTTTCTTTACTTTTAAAATTATATGTTAAATTGCTTGAAGTGCATTACGTAATACAGAGGAAGTTATATTTAAACCCGCTAATTCAGTTTATAAACATATGTATTTTATCAAGTAACTAAATTACTTTTTTTCAGTTAATTTTCTTAATCATCATACCATGTCAAAACGTCACTAATTCATCCTTTGAGCATAGGTTTGACTGAAACATATCATTAATGTGTGATCTGATCCCACCACATGGGAAATCGTTATCGCTGATTAGGTCATCAAGAGCAAAGGACTAGCAGCATTATACAACATCAGTTCAAGTTGGTGAATACACTTTACTGAGAGTATATTCCATAGAGTGCCAAACAAGTGTGCATTTGCGAGATCAACAACGTTGATTTGATTTTATGATAATTAGGCCAGAATCACTTATTAGACACTGTTTAGTCAGGATTGCTACAAAATCCCGATTTCAAAATTCCCTGACGTTTCCCTGGCCAATTTTTCATTTTCCCTGCCCCAGTTATTAATTTTTCTCTGAGGTATAAAAACAACCTTACACCTAGGATATCAATAATGTTAATGCAAAAAAAAAGGTTTGTTGCAAAGTTCACCTTAAACATTTTCAGTGGCAACAGCAGACTTCACAGTCCAAAATGCTTTCCAACCAGGGGAAATGGGTGATTTTTCACGAATATTCGCCTAAGATTTCAAGATGAAAAATATTACATTTTCAACGACATAGATGAATTTTCAACAAAAAAAGATTCATTTTCTACCAAAGGGGATAAATTTTCAAGAAAATAGTTCAATTCTTAACCATATATACACAAATAGTTGAATTTTCAACCCGAAAATATGAATTTTTAACAATAAAATGAATTTTTAACAATAAAATGAATTTTTAACAATAAAATGAATTTTTAACAAAGTTAAATTTTAAACCAAGTAGTTGAATTTTCGACTAAAAAAGTTGAATTTTCCAACAAAATAATAAAATGTTTGACCAAAAAAGATGACTTTTCAACAAAAGAGTTGAATAATTTTTAACAAAACAATTAAATTTTCAACAAAATAGTTGAATTTTCAAATAAAATGATGAATCTTCAACAACAAAAAATGAAATTATAACAAAAAAGTTCACCTTCTAACCAATTAGTTGGATTTTCAACCGAAAAAAAAGAATAGAGGAAGGACTATGAAGTCTGGTACTCTGGGCCGCAGTCATACAGAATATTCTTACAAGTTATCGAAAATTCTCTGACTCCTTCAGATTTTTCCTGACATTCCCAGATCAGTTTCAAGTAATCTATCTGTCTTTCCAGAATTCTCCGACCTGTAATAACACTGTTTACTTAATAAAATTCAAAAAAGCTTAAAAAAAGTATTGTATTTTATATGTTCACGGAAACGAAAGATTTGCACTGGCCTGAGGGATGGAATAATGCTTGCAGACACCTTCGATTTTTTTTTTTTTTTTTCAAGTGTTGGTTATTATCAAAATCTATCTATGTTTGAGGAGAGAAGAAAGTTAATAAATACAGCAACTAGAAGAAAAAAGGGCGCAGGAAAGGTTAATGAAAAAGGGAAAGAGCAATCATGTTGCATAAGTGGCGTCTCGGCGCAGCAAATGAGTCGTGTGCAATATTGCTGCATGTAATGGCAACCGGGCTACTCCAAGGGGCGTATCAGGGCGTTTCTGATACCAAGTACGCGGGATTTCCGTGTATTCGTTCTAAAATTACGTAACTCCGATATTTAACGAAATCCTCCTGAATATACATCAGGCATCTCAGTCCATATATGATAAAAAATAGGGCACAAAGGGTACTTTTTTCACTTTAGTACTTTTTCATGCTTAAATGGTGCCCTTTTTTACAAAAATAGGGTATGATAAAGAATTTATTAAAAGCAGTAGATTTTTCATTAGGCCTTAATTTAATAACAATGAAAGGGTCATCCGTTGCAAATAAAGGAAATTAGCCTTGTACTCGTATCAAGGTGTCTGTCTGCCTTAGCTGCCGAGGCTAGGATGACATCCCCTTACTGCGGCAGGTGACCCTGCCGTCAGCAATAATTTGGGAATCGCTGCTATAGGGACCCAATCTTGAAAATAGGGAATTTTTGGGGACCACAGCTGAATGAAGGGGTCAATAGTAGACATAGAAACCGCTCTATGAGACCTGATACATGGATATGTATCCTTAAGACCCATGCATAAATGCATGCATGCGTCATATCATATGCATGCGTTTCATATATACATTGGTACAAGAATGTCATGCTCACGATGCGAATTTTATGCATATACAAATCATAACCAACGAAAGTGTTGATACCTTGTTGAAGCTTAGGGTGCTTGTGCTTTAATAAAAATAACTCAAGCTAACTAACGGTAAAAAATAATGGCCCCTTCACAAGGTCTCCATGGAGGAAAAAAATACACGCGTCCCTCTGGTCGTAGGTTTTAAACCGGTTTCCATGACTTTTCCAACTTTTCTGCACTCGAGTTATTCCGTTGGACATTTATGATCCAGAGCAATGACTTGGATTTCTTCCTCCATCTGCACCGTTAATGCCCACTTCGAGCCTAAGAATAATTGAACAAGGAACGGGGTAGATTCCATTGAAATTACATACCACGCTCATTAATAATAACGAAGACTGAAATCTTTTTATTTTTACTTTTTTGTGAAAACTGGTATTCAATTATTATTCGCGGACTGTAGTGAATTACTTCCTGATATATATTGGCGATGAGAGGATTTTAAGACGAAATATATAGTCAATGAATTTGTAACAACGAAAAATGTAATAGTTGATATTTCTACTAAACAAGATTTGAATTATAAATCAAAATAATTGAATGTAACCAGAAAAGACTAATTTTCAACAAAATAGTTGAATTTTCAAGCCAAAAATATGAATTTTCAACAAAACCCGTGCAGAAATTTCGCCGTGGCCCCGACCGGGCCCAGACTCGTTCATATCGGGCCCTGATGTGGAAATCGAGTCAGGGCCAGACTCATCATGAAACACGTAGCCACCTCGGAGCCATGTCTAGGGGCCCGATCAAACGCCCGATCTGTCCCCGGTCTGGTCCCTATTATTTACCCGAGTCTAGCCACATTATTTACTTTTCTAGTAGGAATTAAAATCCTTTAAAATAATTATAACAGAATATTAAATGAAAAGCCAAATTAATAGGATTGAGCTTTATTTTAACTACACCTTAAAAATAATTAAAAATGGTTATTTGGACCTCTGCTTCCGATTACCGTCCCAGTCTTTTGCATTTCAGAAGACGTTGCTCATGTGGGACAGCACTTCCTCTTCGGTTGCATTGAATTTGTCAAAATTACATTTCTTCATTTCAATCCACAAATATTATCCCTTACCCCGTCACTGGAGCGATAACATGCATAACTTTAAACGTAGAATCCAAAATATAACCTCAAAATTACAACTACTTGTTTTACAAAAAAACGCTACCGAGCGAAAAAATATCAAATAATAATTTTTTTGACCAACATGAGGAAATCGAATGCTTAGGTTAGAACTTGGATCCAGTACAATACAATTAAATATATCACTAAATGTAATAATACCATAAAAAATGTAATACCATAAAAGACTTACCTTCGTTGCTTTCGTTTTCATCGCGTAAATACGGAATTTTGCTGATGGCACGATGTTTGCGAACACGCGGTGTGCTCCTTAATTTTTGCATTTATTATTAATGTGTTAAGAATATATTATACGGCCGAACACTCCCAGAACATTTGCAACACAACACCACGAAGGAAAACAAAACTTCAGGTTATGTTCCTGATTATATTACATCTAGCGCATATGGCTTAAGATGGCGCTGCGAAGAGGCTATATGACGTCACAGTACATAGCCCGGTCTGGTACGAGTCAGGGCCACAGAATTCTCCTCATCAGGACCAGATAGTACACATCGGGTCAGGCCCTAGTCGGTAATCGGTAACATATATGGCGATTTCTGCACGGGAAGCTCAATTTTAAACCAAATAGTGGAAGTATACACCCAAAAACATGAATTCTCTACAAAATAGTTGAATTTTCGATAAAATAATTAAATTTTCAAACAAATAATAATCATTTTTATCCAAAAAAGATTAATTTTCTACAAAAAAATTGAATTTTTATTCCGAAAATATGACTTTTGAACAAAAATGTTAATTTTCAACCAAGAAAGATAACTTTTCTACCAAAGAAGATGAATTTTCAATGAAAAAGGACAAAGTTTCTATCCAAAAGGATAAAACATCTAGAAAATAATTTGAGGTTAAAAAAATAAGTAAATTTTCAACATAATAGTTTAATTTTTAACAAATAGTTGAATTTTCAATCCAAAAGAATAAATCTTCAATAAAATAATTTAAGTTTCAACAATATAAGAAATTTTTCAAACATAATAGTTAAATTTTCAACCTAATATTTCAATTTTTAAGCTAAGAAGGCGAATTTATTAGAAGATAGTTGAAAATTTAACAGAAAGGTTTATTTTCAACCGAAAAAGATGAATTTTCAACCAATAAGATGACTTTTCAACAAAATAGTTTATTTCTCAACAAAATACATTTTTTTCAACTTTTTTACCAGAAGAGATCATTTATTTATAACCGAAAATATAATAGACTTTTCAAACCAAAAAGAATATATTTTAAACCAAAAATAGTTGGATTTTCTAGTGATGCATTTGAGACGATTTCAAGAAAATCTAATTTTCTCGAAATCGTGTTGAACGTATCACCAGGATTTTCTTATTGGGCTTTATTAATTCAGTTCACATTTAAGCGAGAAAAAAACAATAAAAAGGGGAAGTTTCTTGAAAACAGGGGAAAAAGAGGAGTTTTTAGAAAAGGGGAAAGAGAGGAATAGGGGAAAGTGTGTGAAGTCTGACAATACATTCCAATTGATGCAAATTCATTTTTCTGGCGTTTCAAGTCTCAAGAACTTTCTCGAAGTTCTTCTGAAAAAAAGACTGGATAAAGAGAAGTGAAAGAATTAAAGACCTTTATGGTGAATTCGCTATAGCGCTTTTTGGTGCATTTGCATTGTTTGCTGAAGTAGAAGGAAATGCAAAACATGCAACCGATCGATGGCATGCCTCGGGAAGAATTCTGTACCGCAACGATCTAGATTAGCGGATAGAAGGGGCTAATTTTTTGCGGGTTGGTTTGGTGGTGATGATCGACAAACCGAAGCGAGGAGATGCATTAAGGTCCTGGCGCCAGAGCAGACGCTGAAGAGGAAAACTGGTGGACTATATAGGACTACATATATATTAAGGTTATATGTGTGAATAGGTGTCGTTGTTCTTTGTGACAAAGGGGACTTGGCGCGACTTGAGATTTGCATGCGGCTGACTCCTGCTTACTCCCACTACGTTGAAATATGGTCGAATGCGAGTCAAAACCAGATATACCGAGGCGGAGGACAACTTTATGTAATAAACGCGTTTCACCAACATCCACTCTTACTTGATGCGCGATGTGTACGACGATGTATGCAACATGATGAATTCCTGTTCGCGTTTACTCCTTGGAATTGTCAGCCAAATTTCACCAAACCCAGTGGCAGAACTTGATTGTTCAGATAAATCTACAAGGGAAGAGACTTTTCATTTTATTTTTTGCTGTTGTCATGCAGGGGAGAACCGGGTAATGCGGCACGCATAAGACAAATTTCTCCAAACCCAGTGGCAGAACTTGACTCTTTAGACAAATTTACAAGGAAAGAGACTTTTCATTCTAGTGTTCGCTGTTTTCATGCAGGGGAGAAGCGGGAAGGTGACACGTCCACGTGATTATTATTTTGCAAATGCGTTTGTTGGACTCGGAGTTTGGAATTGTTTTATTAATAACAATAGTAATATGAAAGTTTCTATCTTGAGTTCTAAAATTTCAATGATCGGAAAAATTTGGTATGAACTTGAAAAAAACGAGGAATGATTGAAAATTTTCTACTGAAATCTGAGGCTTGACCTTCATTAAAATGTAAATTTTGAAACGTCAACTAATATTTTATGATTTACAAAAATTATTCAAACAAAAGCATTCAAAGACCAACAGAAACATTTGGAATTCAATCGAAAATGGTTAATCTGAGAACATTACAATCAGGTGTCTTGCATCTCTAATTGCATGGTATCAAAGATTGTCTTTGAGAAGAACCGAACTTGCAGAAAATTTAAAAACCTTTTGCAATAAGATCTTACACCTTCTTTGAAAAAAATCTTATCTTTTCTTATCTTCCTGGTGAAAAGAAAGCGAGAAACAAAGCCGGTAGCATGATGAATACAAAGAAAAAGTTGAACAAACAAAAGCTTTCTGTAGAGTCTTTAGAACGGCGGAAAATCTTCGGCAAAGACGCAACTCTTTTTGGTTTTTGTTCTCCTTTTATCTTCGTTAAAAAGATACTTATCGTTACCGCGTCGCCTTCCCATTGCTAGCAGTGCCTAACTTCTCCCGCGACGGGGCGAAGGAGACCCATTTGTGGAATGAAAAATTACATTCCTACGAACCAGCGGAAGTAATATTACTCGAGTGATATTACTTTACTTTAAACTTTTTCAAGATCCAGTTTCTTTAAGGAGCGGAATCAACTTTCGTGAAGGTGTTTAATTGTGGAAAAATTAGATCCTCGAATAATAATCTGGTATGAGAACAGAGAGAGTGCAAGGATAATAAAGATGAAAGGATTTTGAGAAATTGAATAATTCGACTGGCAATTCTGAGCAGTGTCAACATCCACTTAAATCCAGTAAATAAGCAAGAGACAGCTTATTTGTAAATCGAATCCTTGTAGAAATGTGACAAGGAAAAGCTCTACATTCAATCCTTCCATTTTGTTTCAGGACAGTATATTGCATTCTTCAATAACAATGGCCGCTTTGGGAAACTAATGGTGTTTCAAGGTGAGAAGGATGATCGATTAAGCCGCCGGCAATCGTAATGTGTAGCGGGGTGAAAAGTAATTTTCATTTGCGGTCTTTCCAATAACGGTGATGATTTATAGAAGCAGAGCTGATTCTTGCACCCAGTACGCCTGACATATGACTAACGGCCCCAGCGGGGAATTTAAGGACAGAAGCTTGAACAGGTTGTCTCCACAAAACAAAAATAACTAGCCTGTAGATGAATTTCTAACCAGCGGAATTGAACTCTTCACTTTATTTGCAGTGGAAAGATGAGGATATAAATGTTGCGATTGAAAACATTGCGAGCACGTAAGAAGCTCTGGATTCCTGCATATCAATGCAACCATCGTATTAATAAAACCATCACCGCAAGGCTACTCAGAGCGCGGTCGAAATATCTATTCGAAAGTACTTAAATTTTTCAAAAGGAACATAAAAACGGCGAAGACTTAATTAGCTGCCGATGCTTTGATCTTAATTATTGAGTATGAGCATCAGATAAAAAGAGCACGTTGCAGAAAGAACTGTATATCTTCCGTTAGAGATTTTTTTATTTTTTATGGGATTAACACCCCAGAGGAAACTGAAATGAAAATAGTAGCTATTACAATGTTGGCGAGAATTTGCAACTGGTTGTTAATTATTTTTGAAAATTTGAATTGTATTTCTTTATGAATGTAAGAAGACATTTAATCGTCCACATTGGTACTGGAAAAGCTGCTTCTGTGATTTGGAGGTTGTTCAAATATTAGAACGTATAAAATAGAATTACGAGGAATGATTAGAAAATCCAAATTTTTTAGAACAACTTCCACGGTGGCTGTTATACTTGGAAACAACAAAACGTCGACAAGAAATTAATTTTTTTATTAGGAATTTTTTGCAACCCTTAGTTTTAGTGAAAGACCATATTGAGTTTGAATCCTTGTTTAAATATGCGGGATTGAATGAGTTCATTTTTTGATTCTTTTAAATTGCGACAGCACCAATTGAAAATTATACAGTTTTCAGCGCGTCTAATTTTTAATTGTTTAATTTCGAACGTTTTGAATTTGAAATTTGATGCTCACTGTAGAATATTTTCAATTTTAATATTATTCCGGTTTCAGAGCCTTAAGTAAACTTTATTCTATGTTCATTATGGAATATTTTAGAGCTTGATATCATTCGTTGATAACTTTGTGAAAAAGAATATTTTCAAATGCAAATAATGAACAGTTTATTGCAGGACAATATCACATTTGAGCCCTTCAACATTTTAAAAGTTCACACTGAAAGCCTTGATTGTCCATTAATAACAGTTTAAAGCGTTCAGAATTACATTACATTTTTCAGTTTTGTTTAGTTCTGAATATTTTATTTATAATTGCTCATTTTAAATAAACAGTCAAAGATTGCTAAAAATAATAAAATGGCTCTTTTTAATTAAAAAATTTCAAATAGAAAGGGCTGGGAATCTGTAAATCATTCAATTTCAAACAGATTCGGAATTGCCTTATAAATCAATCATTGATCAATTTTCAATACGTATAAACTGCAGTTCAATTTAAAAAATCATTAGTTTATTGATATTTAAATTTGATGAACTTAAAACCTTTTTTATCAAAAAATTACAATTTTAAACACTTTTAATTTATAATTGTTTAAGTTTTTAATACATTTTAAAATCCTTTAAATTGGAACTGCAGATCATATGAATAAATCATTAGTTTATTCATATTTACAGTTGATTAACTTAAAACGTTCTTCATCCAAAATTTGCAATTTCAAACACTTTTAATTTATAATTGTTTGAGTGTTAATACATTTTAAAATCCTTTAAATTTTAAATATATGCTTACAAATAAAGACCTAAAATACAACATTTTTAGCGTAAAATATTTTAGAATTACGCATTGTAAACTGAATGAATTTAGAATTTAATGTTAAAAATTTAACTTCAGATTGAAAAAAATGTTAAAATTTAACTTGTTTTGACTGTATAGCTTCTTCCTAAAAATGGGTTAAAATTTCCAGTCAAAGAATGAATTTACTGTCATTTCCCGGTTTTTCGTAGTCTCAAAAAAGGTTCGGTCATTTCATGGTTTACCGGTCCAGTGGCCACCCTGTAAAAGTAATAATTGAAGGCCTTAAGGGGGTATTATGGTTTGATCAGGCTTCTTTAACACGTTTTCCAAAATTCAATACCAGAAATATATAATCTTTGTTCGGAAGTTTCTCTATATATTTTTACAAATCTAAAGCTGCAAAAACACATGGATATAAAATTAAATCGACAAAATATTGAGTGCTGTGGCACCTGAAAGAATGTTTCCCTGAAACACAACACCCATCTGGTTGATATGATTTCGCTGCTCCAGGGCATCCGAAAAACCCAGAAATATTCATAAAATATATAAAAGAAAAGAAATTTGCATCCTTCCAGCGCGTATAGAACCCAACCCAAAATCAACCCACGAAGTGAAAAAAATTCTGTAAAAAAAGACTAATAATAATAGTATAAGGCCCGCTCTAAACGAATCCCTTTGCGTACAAATTCTACATACCAAACACTATCGAAAAACGGAAAAAGAAAACAGTATTTTTTATGGTGCAAACTATAATACTCCCTTAAAATTGTACAATTTTAAATTGGAATCATGTAGAAATCTTGTTTTAAATTTTATAATGAATTGTCAACGCAATAGTGAAGAAAGTCTTGTGTTTCTCAAGTTCGCTTATGGCTATGGCTCATATCAAACCTAGTTTTTTTTCTTAATTAATCGTGGTTGGAATCTCGTTGTTAGCAAGGAGTCTGCTAAGGGTCGCGTATGAATGGATTTCCGAGCAACTGTGAGGAACGGCGCATAATTAAAGTACGGGTTGGGATACCTTAGGTGCTTAGGTACACACCCTTATAGCATATATATATACATATGTATAGTATATACCTACACCTACACCTATATGCCTCCACGCATCTATACGTTTATATCGGAAGCTCAAATAGACATTCCCGTGGGCCGTGTGCAAGATTAACGGCACGAACGCTGAGGTAGCTCTCGGCGAGGCCACCGATAGCCAGGCACTTGCCAAGGTGGCTCTTAGAATGTAGAGTGTAAACTATATAACATATATGTGTACTAACTGAGAAATAGGTGGAATAAGGATCCAGGAAGACGGAAGATACCTTCTGTGTCTCGAGCCAAACCCCAGTCAAGTCGATTTGGACCAACCCTCTTGCCTAACCGGTTATACGTGACCCGCGCTTTGCCCTCTACTTCTACTAAAGCACCCCTGCCGTTCCGTCATGCTTATCGAACTATCCGCTGATCCAGTCTGAAGGTTCGCACGTCGAGCGATAGTTCCCATTTATAGGGTTCAATGGGAGCGGTGAAATCGAAATTGAATCGATGGACCTTGATACGAGCAGTTTCCGCCTTTCCGAAGGAATCAGCCAAAGAAAGGATCACAGGAGCGTTGTTCTATTTTTGTTCAGTATCTTTCCAGGAAATCCTGGCACTCGAGATTCTAGAGGAATAAGTCTGCAACCGAGAAGTCCTCAAATGATGATCCAAATAAAGGAGTTAACCACTATACATTTTGATGTACACCAGAATTAAACAAATTCAAAATATTACAGAAGAATTTAAAAAAACTTCAAACGAATCCAAAACAATTCAGATGATTAGGATTAATCCGAGTGGACATACCTATAAGGGAAGCGAGTTGAAACATGCATTCACTTCTCGCAGGATATTCCCGGAAACAAAATAGCGATAAAAGACTACAGTCGCCGCTTGAAAAACCAGTGAATATTTTCGCAATTTGTTGGACTCATTTGAAAAAAAAAGAGATTTCAGGGTTTAGTTTACGTAACATTGACATTTTCAACATTATATTCCTAGATCTAGCCAGTAGCTGAAGTTGACTCATAAAAAATGGCAAAAACCAGAAACTCGACCAGTATTTCCTGCTCAGTATCTCAGCTTCTATTTATCAAAAATCCTTAAAACGCATCAAAGGGCGCATCATTTGTGGAAAAAAGTAGATGCGTTAAAACCTATTTCCTCTTGACATTAATTAAGTGAAGCGCTTTTTTAAGACAATAATGTACGAAACCCGTAAGCCTCTTGGACGTCACTCTCTTAATTAAACGAAGGCGGTTTTGCCTCTTCAGTTGTTCCTTTCTTCCCCATTGCACTGCCTTCTATCGCGTCCGTTGCACGCACGGACACTCTCTTTATCCTTATCTCCTCCTTTGTCCGTCCCTCGAGTCAGTCTCCACGATCTACGATGGTCCACGGCTCTACGCAAAGAACTCCTCCAGCAAAACGGAGTCATGCAGGTCCAACTTGGCCAAGAGTTGAGGTTTGCTCTGCTGCTGCTTTTGCGAAACTTCCAAAGAGGAAAGTTGGAGCAGAGCCTGAAGCTCAAGTCCAGTTTGTCCGGTCCATGTCGTCCCGAAGTTAACACCACAAGCACGCACGGAAAATTTGATTTCAACATCGGACTGCATTAGCGTTACGTAACGATGTCTACTTCAACTCTAATTCGGTATTTCCCTTCACTGTGTTAAGAGTGCAATCCTCTTCGCATCAGAATGCCCGAAGGATTTTGAGTGTCCACTGAGTCAAAGGCTTGTTGAGCTTTGTCAGAGAATAGAATTGCAGACTCTCTTCATTAATTAACTGATTAATTATACTGTACAGGATGGCCGCAAAACTTCACTAAACAAATTTGGTTTAACCAACCAGAAAAAAATATTAAACATGCCCTTCCCAGGCGGAACAGTTATGCAAATACACTGAAACTTGAGTGTATATAACCTGGAATTTGAGAAAAAAGTGACTGTGTGTCAGCTCTGATTATTCTTGACAGTTACTTAAAGTGCTTATTACAAAAATTCCTGACTTTTTCCATGTTTTTCAAAATCCCTGACTTTTCGCTGACCAACAAAATTCCCCAACGTTTCCCTGATTTCCAGGTTTTCCTTGACTCACGACCACCCTGATAATTAGTAATACTGAAATGCATTTGCAAAATAAGATGAATATTCAAAATGAGACAACGCTCCCTTGAGTTTATTATTCAGGAAAGTTGGCTCACGATGTTAATATATGAAGCATGGAAGGTCCTAATTGTTCGTAAGTTCAAAAACATTTCCTATTTCCAAAGCGAACTTGAAAGAGTTCGCAGGTGCTCCATGTTTCCAAACTTATTCTTTCCCTCTGGCCGAAAGCTCTTTGAAACCTAGTTTACAACACTTTCTTTCCGTAACTCAGAACATCTTTCTGGTACTTCTATTCTTCTGGAAATCAATAAGCTGGAGCGAAATCGTTCCACATGATTCCTTTTCCTTCGGTTCAGATCAAGTATAACTCCGAGATCCAATTTTTCGGAGAAGAAAATGTTTTACAGTTACAATTTGTAGGTTGCCGTAATCAATATAATGATACGATACTTCAATTTAATATGAACAAAATTAATCGATTGCAATCGATGAGATCGCAACAAGCTGCTGTAGGCAACGTTAATTGATTTCCAACTAATTGCTGCATTCAAGTTTCCTATAATTGGAGTCAATTAATTTGAAGAATTTCCTTAACTATCGCCGATCGATCGGCGTTTAGTGATAAAGCTTCGCGACATCTCGTCATTCATTAACGGCTGCCAGATCCTCGGGCGACATCCCGAGTACATTCTTGCTCACTGGATCCTAGTCCACTTTTTATTACATTTGCTCGCGTGAAATTCTCGAAAAAAAATTTCCGATACGCTCTTGCCTCGCACCTGCTACAGAAAAACCTCATTTACAAAATCAGAACTGCATCGACGACGTGAGAGTACTTTACTTTTAATAAAGGAATATGGAATACGCTGAGATAGACAGAAAATATTACTTTAAGCTAAATCCGATATATTCGCTTTATTAATAATTTCTATAATTACTCGAATTCTTGTACATTTCGAGTTATACCACAAGCTGTCGTTCAAAAATTATAATTATTCTTAAAAGAACAGGTGTGGGGCTTACCCTTGAGACTTCAGACACTTATAAAATCAATCCACTGAATTAGACAGCTGCGACTCACCTGAAATGAAAGAGAAAAGGGGATATTGAATTATGAAATTGTGTTTCACATGATTTAAATTAGAAAGTGTCTATAGATAGTAAAAGAGAGGAAAAATTTAATAAAAATACAAGTAAAGAGGAAGAGCAAAACTTATAAACATATTTGTAAAAATGTGGTTAAACTCTCGTTACTCAAATTGAAAAAAAAATGGTAAAAATCCAGTATTTAATTGTTTAACCTATTAAATTCAACAGATTTTATTTTAGGATGAAATTCGAACCCGTCAAATTATCAACGGCTTCTAGATAAAATTACTTTCAGCACAGATAAATCATTTTCAACGTTTTTTATGTAAAATCCGGACCTTTTAAAACTCATCGGATTCACACAATTATTTTTACATTAAAAGTCAAAATACGTAACTTCATCTTGTAATTTAAGGCTTATTTTGCAAAAGGTTATTCTATCAATTACTAATATACACAACGTGAAACGAGAAAAATAATAAAATATGAATAAACTTCGTTATCATAACATTGTTTTCAAATAATTAAACCAAGAAAACTGCTGAATGTTTCTTTCCATTAATAATAGATTTGATACTTTCACGATGATTCATTCTAGTAAATTTAAATTTAAAATTTAAAGATTTTTCGGGTTTCAATCGTGTGCGAAACTATGAATGTTGCCGACGTTTCATGAACATTGCAGTTCACTTCTTCAGGGCTGACCTGAAGTTTCAGGTTATGTTGTTCTTATATATGTATTCTCTACGATG